>MDKJ01220321.1:0-24117 GCA_005239525.1 Nicotiana knightiana | reverse complement strand
CCAGATTATATTTGCAGCGCCCGTTTAGTCTTTCTATAAGACATAGTTGAGCGTGATCAAGTGGAAAAGGCAAAGGGCGAGGATTTGTCCAAACCTGGAGAGAATATTAATTCAAGAGAATCAAAAAATGTACTTCAAGAATTATTTCATATCTAGACTATTGTCCTCTTATGCTTAATTTGTCTGGCATTTTAAGCTTATTACATTTTTCTTTTTGTATTAGAACAATAAAAGGTTGTAATTTTTTTTATCATATCTATCACCTAATTAAAGTAAGAAAGTCAAAAGAATTGTAACCTAGCTAATTGTCATCACCATTCCTATGTATGAATTGTTTCTATTTTTCTTCATATTTGAAGGAGACTAATACGAATTGTGATGACTCGATAGGTCATCTTTTGATTTAAACCTAATTATGTGATCTGAAACCTTTAAAAGTCATGTTTTAACCTTCCTCGATTTGTGTGCGCAGTCCGGGAGTCTTCCCGAAAAGCTTTTATGTTAAAAACTGATAAAAATAAGAAATATTTGTCTAAAAACTTCATTTGAGTTGACTTCGATCAATATTTTTGGTTAACGGTCCCGAATTAGTATTTTGACGATCCCGATGGGTCAGTATCGTGATTTGGGACTTGGGCGTATGCCCGGAATAGAAATCGGGAGTCCCTAGCCTGAGATATCGGACTATGTCGAAATTTGAAAGTTGAAAGCTTAATGAAATTGAAGTGTTTGAATTTTTGGATAACGGGTTCGTATTTTGGTTCCGAAATATGGTATAGATCCAACACCATATTTATGACTTGTCTGTGAAATTTGATGAAAAACAGAGTTGATTCGACGTGATTCGGATGCCCGGTTGTGTAAATAGGAATTTCAAAGATTTCTTGAAATTTTCATTCGATTTGGTGTTTAATTCGTAGTTCTAGGTGTTATTTTGGCAATTTGATCATGCGAGCAAGTTTGTATGATGTTTTTAGACTAGTGCGCACTTTTGGTTTAGAGCCCTGAGGGCTCGGGTGAGTTTCAGATAAGCTTCAGAGTGATTTTTGGACTTGGTGAAATTTGCTGGTGTAACTGATCTTGTTGCAGGCTTATGATCTCGCATTTACGAGATCAGGCATCGCAATTGCGACATCTGAGAGTTTCGCATTTGCGAGCTTCTCATCGCAAATGCGAAGAGGAGCTGGGCCACACAGGTTTCGCAATTGCAAAATAACCTTCGCATTTGCGAAGTTTGTCTGAGGAAGGTAGTCTTCGCATTTGGGACGATTGTGTCGCATTTGCGGTCATCCAGTGTTTGCATTTGCGAATCTTTCTTCGCATTTGCGAAAATGCAAAAGTGTGAAGGACTTCGTATTTGTGATGGTCCCTTCGCATTTGCGGGCTTCGCACCCAGGTCGCAAATGCGACATCTGTAGCTGCTGAAATAAGACTTAGACGGGATTTTTGATTCATTTCCCAAATTTTCAAATCTAGAACCCTAGAGGCGATTTTACCAAGACCATTTCTTCCCCAAAATATTGGTAAGTAATCCTAAACCACTTTATTTTAATTACCCATCACATTTCATGAATTTTCAACCTAGAATCTAGGATTTTCATGGTGGAAATTGGGGGTTTGGGTAGAATTAGGGTTTTTTGCATAATTGGAATTTAGACCTCGAATTGAGGTCGGATTTCGAAATAAATTACATAATCGGGCTCGGGGGTGAATGGGTTTTGGTCCGAACCTTGGGTTTTGACCAAGCGGGCCCGAGGTCGATTTTTGACTTTTTGTGGAAGAACTTGGGAAATCTAAATTTATGCATTGTAATTGATTTCTTTAGCAATATTTGATATTATTGAGTCGTTTGTGGATAGATACGAGTGGTTTGGAGGTAGATTCTAGAGGAAAAGCTGTAATTGATTGAATGGCCTGTGGATCAAGGTAAGTGTTGTGTCTAACCTTGACTTGAGGGAATTAGGAACCCTCGACCTATTTGCTATATGAAATTCATGTGATCAGCGTATATTTGAGGTGACGAGTACTTATGCGCCGCCAATTTATCTGTTAGCCTGTTTCTTACCCGTTCTTCTCATATTGTCTCTTTCCCTGCCTTAATTGTTACCTCCTCTACTTGTATTCCCATGCCTAATTTCTACTTGTTAGACATCGTTTCCCTCTGTTAATAGTAGTAGTTATTCCATAGCTTCATTATCTCCTATTATTTGTTTATTTTTGTTTATCAATGCTTTTATGGTATATTCCGAATTGGTCTCGCTGAGTAGTATCACTTATGTGAATTTTCATGGTGTACAAGCTTCCTATTTGTTTCGGTTTGAAGTTTAAGTATCGTGAAGGGTTCTGTGATTTGAATTGTGAAATTTATGTACTTACATAGTAGTTGATATTGATATGGTGGGATCGGGTTGCGCGCCGCAACATGTGGAATACGGGTGATATATTGAGGAGGAACAACGGTGAATTGATATTGTACGGTGGGATCGGGTGGCACGCCGCAACAGATGTAATAAGGGTGGATTGTTTGGTGGAATAAAGGTGAACTGTGATTATGATTATTATGATATGGTGGGATAGAGTTGCACGCCGCAACACTTTTATTTATATTCTGTTGTTTATGCTATTATGAGGAAATAAGGGAGGAATATGATATGTACAGTGGGATCGGGTTGAGCACCACAACAACTTATGTGTTTATGCTTTCCCTGCACCGTGTTAGCTGTACTGTATTCTTATTTGCACTTAAGGATTGATAGTATCTGAACGCTGTTGAATTACTTCTGAGAACTGTAGTTATCTCCTGAGAATTACTGCTTAATTCTATTCCGCCTTCCTTTTTATGCTTTTATTGTTTATACTGGATACATGCTATATTGTGAGTGACCCACCGTAGCCTCGTCACCACTTCATCGAGGTTAGGCTCGGAACTTACCAGTACATGGCGTCGGTTGTACTGATACTGCACTCTTCACTTCCTGTGTAGATTTTGGAGCTGGTCCGAGCTGATAGAGTGGTTGGATGTAGGATCCGCCTAATAGGAGTCCCAAGGTAGACCTGCCGGCGTCCGCACGCCCTGGCGTCCCTTTCTACACCTCATACTTTATTGTTTTTTAATTTTAAAAAATAGTTGTATTCTTTTCGGACCATACTTGTAGTAAATTCTATATGTTCGTGAATTGTGACTCCGGATTCTGGGTAGTAGTAGAGTATATATTTGAAGCTTATCTATATATTTCCGCACTCATTTCAACTTGTTATAGCTTGCTTGTTGTTAATCAATGAAATGTAAAAGAATTGGCTAGTAAATCTCTAACATTGGCTTGCCTAGCAAGTGTGATATTAGGCGCCATCACGGTCCCGATGGTGGGGATTTCGGGTCGTGACAAATTGGTATGAGAGCACTAGGTTTCCTAGGTCTCACAATTCATGAGCGAGCTTAGTAGAGTTTGGGGGATCGGTACGGAGACGTCTGTACTATCTCCTAGAGTCTATGAAGTTTAGGAACCAATTTCACTTCTATTCTTCTATGTCGTGCGACTTTCTTTTCTCAATACTGATTGAACTCTTCTACTCTTATTCTCTCGCAGATGGCGAGAACATGTACAACTTCTTCGGCTGAGCAGCAACCAAAGCCTCTAGTAGCAGATCCTACGATGGGGCAGAGTCCGAGGCAGGGGCAAGGCTCAGCCCAGAGCTCGAGCAGTAGCCCCAACAGTGGAGCCTCAGGTAGAGTTCGACGAGGAGGTACCAGCCCAGACTGTTCCTGCCGGACCAGCTCAGTTTCCAGAGGGGTTCATTGCCACCCTAGTGCTTCAGGACGATTTGGTCTGTTTGGTGGGCCTTATGGAGAGTGTGGCCCAGACTGGCGCATTTCCCATGGCACCAGCCGTCTCTCAGGATGGAGGAGGAGCCCAGACTCCTGCTACTCACACTCCGGAGTAGATGGCTCCCCAGTATCAGACTCCAGCAGCTCATCCAGTCGGAGTAGTTCAGCCGGTTATTGCGGCACAGACCGTTGACATGTCAGTTATGTCTTTTGAGGCTTTGTGGAGATTGGATGGGTTTACCAAGGTCTTCCCAATTCACATCAGTGGTGCTACTCTAGAGGATCCCCATGAGTATCTTGACAGTTGTCATGAGGTGCTTCGGAACATGGGTATATTGGAGACCAATTGGGTCGCCTTTGTTATATTTCAGATGACTGGTTCCGCCAAGAAATGGTGGAGAGATTATTTGTTGACCAGACCAGTTGGGTCGCCTGCTCTTACTTGGGACCAGTTCTCTCATCTCTTCCTAGAGAAGTTTCTGCCTATCACCTTGATAGAGGATCACCGTCGTCAGTTCGAGCGTCTCCAATAGGGCAGTATGACTGTTACTCAGTATGAGACCCATTTTGTGGATTTGGCTTGTCATGCTCTTCTTATGCTTCCTACCGAGAGAGAGGGAGAGAGAGGGAGAGATAGAGAGAGAGTTGGTTTATTGAGGGACTTACTCAGCCTATTAGATTGAAAATGGCTAAGGAGACTAGGAGTAAAATTTATTTTCACGAAACTATCAATGTCGCCAGGCGAGTCGAGATGGTTCTTGGACAGGGAGGTCAGGGGTCTGACAAGAGACCTCTTCATTCCGGTGGGTTCAACGGTGCCTCATCTGGAGGCAGGGGTACTTTTGGTAGAGGTCATCCTCCCATGCCATTTCATTCAGCGATTCAGGCATCCCACAGTGCTTCAGGGAGTCGTGGTCCTTATGTGCCTTCTTCTGGACAGCCAGCCTACAGTGCACCACCATCTCCTATCAGTACACCTCCTATTCAGAGTTGTTACCGTGGTCATCCGGCCCATTCAGGTCAGTCTCAGCTTCCACTACAACAGTACCAGGATGGATGTTTCGAGTGTAGTGGTTACGGGCATATCAGGAGGACCTGTCCGAGAATATTGGGTGTTCCGCCACAACATCAAGGTTCTCGTGCCATGGTTCCAGCACCAGTTTCTGCACCGCCTGCTCAGCCATCCAGAGGCAAGGGTTAGGAAGCCAGAGGTAGGGGCCAGACTATTGGATGTGGAGGTCAGGCCGTTAGAGGTGGAGGCCCGCCAGCTAGAGGTCGACCCAGATATGGTTCAGAGTGGTGGGGCCTAGCCCCGATGTTATGCTTTTCCAACCGGTCCTGAGGCTGAATCATCCGATGCTGTTATTATAGGTATTGTTTCAGTTTGCAGTAGATATGCTTCAGTTCTATTTGATCTAGGGTCTACTTACTCCTATGTTTCATCTTATTTTGTTTCATATTTGGTTATGCCTCGTGATTCTTTGAGTGCCCATGTATATGTGTCCATGCCTGTGGGGGATGCTATTATTTTAGATCGTGTTTATCGTTCGTGTGTGGTAACTATTGGGAGTCTTGAGACTAGTGTAGATCTTCTACTCCTCAATATGGTTGATTTTGATGTTATATTGGGTATGGATTGGCTGTCACCTTATCACGCTATATTGAACTGTGACACAAAGACGGTGACTTTAGCCTTGTTGGGGTTGCCTCGATTAGAGTGGAGGGGGACTACTAGCCATTCTACCAGCAAGGTTATCTCTTATATGAAGGCTCAACATATGGTCGAGAAGG
Source organism: Nicotiana knightiana (assembly GCA_005239525.1). Taxonomy (NCBI): domain Eukaryota; kingdom Viridiplantae; phylum Streptophyta; class Magnoliopsida; order Solanales; family Solanaceae; genus Nicotiana; species Nicotiana knightiana. The sequence continues at coordinate 18,500 of MDKJ01220321.1, read as the reverse complement.
GGTGTCTAGCTTATTTGGATTATGTTCACGATTCTAGTGCGGAGGTTCCTTCCATGGATTCAGTTCCAGTTGTACATGAGTTTCCAGAGGTGTTTCCGTTGACCTGCCGGGGATGCCACCCGACAGGAATATCGATTTCTGTATTAATTTAGCTCCGGGCACTCAGCTCATTTCCATTCAGCCATACCGTATGGCCCCACCATAGTCGAAGGAATTGAAGGAATAGTTGCAGGATTTGCTTGATAAGGGCTTCATTAGACCTAGTGTCTCCCCCTGGGGTGCACCGGTATTGTTTGTGAAGAAGAAATATGGATCTATGAGGATGTGTATAGATTATCGGCAGTTGAACAAAGTCATCACCAAGAACAAGTATCCATTATCGAGGACTGATGACTTATTTGATCAACTTCAGGGTGCCAAGGTGTTTTCGAATATTGATTTGAGATATGGATATCATCAGTTGAGGATTAGGGCATACGATGTCCCTAAGACAACTTTTTGGATTCGGTACGAGCATTATGAGTTTCTGGTGATGTCTTTTGGGTTGACAAATGCACCAACAACATTCATGATCTGAGGAATCGAGTGTTCAAGCCTTATCTGGACTCCTTTGTAATTGTGTTTATTGAAGATATCTTGATCTACTCCTGCAGTCGAGAGGAGCACGAGGAACATCTTAGGATTGTGCTTCAGACTCTTAGAGACAACCAGTTGTATGATAAATTTTCAAAGTGCGAGTTTTGGTTGGATTCAGTTGCTTTCTTGGGCCATGTTGTATCAACAGAGGGCATTCAGGTTGATCCTAGGAATATTGAGGTAGTCTAAAACTGGACTAGACCCACTTCAGCCATGGAGATTAGGAGCTTCTTGGGTTTGGTGGGCTATTACCTTCGATTTGTGGAGGAGTTTTCATCTATAGCAGCCCCGTTGACTAGGTTGACCCAGAAGGGTGCCCCGTTTAGATGGTTGGACTAGTGTGGGGTGAGCTTTCAGAAGCTCAAGACTGCTTTGACTACAACACCGGTGTTGGTGTTGCCCTCAGGTTCAGGATCTTACACGGTATATTGTGATGCTTCTTGTGTTGGGATCGTTGCAGTATTGATGAAAGAGGGCAGGGTGATTTCATTTGCATCGCGATACTTGAAGGTTCATAAGAAGAATTACCCTTTCCATGATTTAGAGTTGGCATCCATTGTTCATGCGCTGAAGATTTGGAGGCACTATCTTTATGGTGTGTCGTGTGAGGTTTTCACGGATCATCGGAGCCTTTGGTATTCGTTCAAGCAAAAGGATATCAATTTGAGGCAGATGAGATGTTTGGAGCTATTAAAAGACTATGATATCATCATCTTGTATCATCTCGGGAAGGCCAATGTGGTGGCCGGCGCATTGAGTAGGAAGGCAGCAAGTATGGGCAGCCTGGCATTCATTCCAGTCGGTGAGAGGCCGCTAGCATCAAATGTTCAGACTTTGGCCAATCAGTTTGTGAGGTTGGATATTTCAGAGCCGTGTTCTAGCTTGCATTGTCGCTTGGTCTTCCTTGTTTGAGCGTATCAGAGATCTGCAGTATGACGACCCTCATTTGGTTATCGTTAGGGACATAGTGCGGCACAGTGGTGCCAAGCAGGTTACGGTTGGTGATAATGGGGTCTTAAGGATGTAGGGTCATGTTTGTGTGCCTAATGTGGATGGACTTCATGAGTTGATTTTTGAGGAGGCCCACAGTTCCCGGTTTTTATTCATCCGGGTGTCGCCAAGATGTACCAGGACTTGCGGCAACATTATTGGTGGAGGAGGATGAAGAAGGATATAGTTGCTTATGTAGCTCGGTGCCTGCATTGTCAGCAAGTGAAGTATGAGCATCAGAGACCCGGTGGTTTGCTTCAACATATAGGGATTCCTGAGTGGAAGTGGGAGTGTATCACCATGGATTTTGTTATTGAACTCCCATGGACTCATAGGAAACTCGATGCCGTTCGGGTCATTGTAGACAGGCTGACTAAGTCAGCGCATTTCATTCCTGTGGTAGTTACCTATTCTTCGGAGGGGTTGGTAGAGATTTACATCCGCGAGATCGTCCGTCTTCATGGTGTGCCCGTGTCTATCATATCTGATCGAGGTACGCAGTTCAGCTCGCACTTCTGGAGGGAAGTACACCGTGAGTTGGGTATGCGGGTTGAGTTGAGCACATCATTTCATCCTCAGATGGACGGACAATCTGAGCGCACTATTCAGATATTGGAGGATATTCTCTATGCATGTGTCATAGATTTCGGAGGATCATGGGATTCATTTTTCCCCTTGCAGAGTTCGCCTACAACAACAACTACCAGTCGAGCATTCAGATGGCTCCCTATGAGGCATTATACGGTAGGCGGTGTCAGTCGCTAGTTGGGTGGTTTGAGCTGGGGGAGGCTCGGGTATTGGGTACAGATCTAGTACAGGACGCCTTGGATAAGGTCAAGATTATTCAGGATCGACTTCGCACAGCTCAGTCCAGTCAGAAGAGTAGAGTTCGTGATGTTGCATTCATGGTCGGGGAGAGAGTGTTGCTTCGGGTATCACCCATGAAGGGTGTCATGAGGTTTGGAAAGAAGGGCAAGCTGAGCCCTAGGTATATCACACCTTTTGAGATTCTTGAGAGAGTGGGAGAGGTGGCTTACAGGCTTGCGTTGCCTCCAGGGTTATCAACAGTTCATCCAGTGTTCCATGTGTCCATGCTCTGGAAGTATAACGACGATACGTCCCACGTGTTAGATTTCAGCTCTATCCAGTTGGACAAGGATTTGACTTATGAGGAGGAGCCGGTGGAGACATTAGTCCGAGTGTAGTGGAGACGTCAGCCCGTCGAGGCAGCTACTTGGGAGTCCGAGTCGGACATGCGAAGTAGATATCCCCATCTATTCACCAGTTCAGGTTCTTTTCTAAGTCCGTTCGAGGATGAATAGTTGTTTAAAAGTGGAGAATGTGATGACCCGATAGGTCATATTGTGATTTAAATGTAATTCTGTGATCTGAAACCATTATAAGTCATGTTTTAGCCTTCCTCAATTTGCGTGTGCAGTCCGGGCATCTTTCTGAAAAGCTTTTATGTTAAAAACTTATAAAAATAAGAGAAATTTGCCTAAAAACTTCATTTGAGTTGACTTCGGTCAACATTTTCGGTAAACGAGCCTGGATTCGTATTCTGACATTCTCGGCGGGTCGTATCGTGATTTAGGACTTGGGCTTATGACCGAAATCAAAATCAGAAGTCCCTAGCCCGAGATATCGGACTATGTCGAAATTTGATAGTTGAAAGCTTAATGAAATTGAAGTGTTTGACCAAAGTTTGACTTTTTGGATAACGGGTCCGTATTTTGGTTCCGGAACCCGGTATAGGTACAACACCATATTTATGACTTTTTTGTGAAATTTGATGAAAAACGGAGTTGATTTGACGTGATTTGGACGTCTGGTTGTGTAAATAGGAATTTCCAAGTTTTCTTAAAAATTTCATTCGATTTGGTGTTCAATTCGTAGTTCTAGATGTTATTTTGGCGATTTAATCGCGCGAGCAAGTTCGTATGATGTCTTTAGACTAGTGTGCACTTTTGGTTTAGGGCCCCGAGGGCTCGGGTGTGTTTCAGATAGGCTTCGAAGTGATTTTTAGACTTGGTGAAATTTCCTGGTGTAACTGATCTTGTTGCAGGCCTCTGATCTTGCATTTGCGAGATCAGGCATCGCAATTGCGGCATCTGAGAGTTTCACATTTGAGATCTTCTCATCGCAAATGCGAAGAGGAGCTGGGCCACACAAGTTTCGCAATTACGAAATAACCTTCGCATTTGCGAAGTTGGTCTGGGGAAGGTAGTCTTTGCATTTGCGACGATTGTGTCGCATTTGCAGTCATCCAGTGTTCACATTTGTGAACCTTTCTTTGCATTTGCAAAAAATGCAGAATTGTGAAGAACTTCGCATTTTCGATGGTCCCTTCGCATTTGCGGGCTTCGCATTTGTGAAGCCCAGGTCGCAAATGCGACATCTGCAGTTGATGAAATACGACTTAGACGGGATTTTTGATTAATTTCCCAAATGTTCAAATCCTAGAACCCTAGAGGCGATTTTTCGAAGACCATTTCTTCCCCAAAACATTGTTAAGTGATCCTAAACCACTTTCTTTCAATTACCCATCACATTTCATGAATGTTCAACCTATAATCTAGGATTTTCATGGTGAAAATTGGGGGTTTGGGTAGAATTAGGAATTTCTGCATAATTGGAATTTAGAACTCGAATTGAGATCGGATTTCGAAACAAATTACATAATCGGGCTCGGAGGTGAATGGGTGAACGAGTTTTGGTCCGAACCTCGGGTTTTGGCCAAGCGAGCCCGGGGTCGATTTTTGACTTTTTGGGGGAAAACTTGGGAAATCTAAATTTATGCATTGTAATTGACATCTTTAGCAATATTTGATATTATTGAGTCGTTTGTGGATAGATACGAGTGGTTTGGAGGTGGATTCTAGAGGAAAAGCTGTAATTGAGCATTGAGTGGCCTGTGGAGCGAGGTAAGTGTTGTGTCTAACCTTGACTTGAGGGAATTAGGAACCCTCGACCTATTTTCTATAAGAAATTCATATGAGCGGCATATATGTGAAGTGACGAGTACTTATGCGCCGCCAATTTACCTGTTTTCCTGTTTCTTACCTATTCTTCTCATATTGTTTCATTTCCTACCTTAATTGTTACCTGCTCTACTTGTATTCCCATGCCTAATTGCTACTTGTTAGACATCGTTTCCCTCTATTAATAGTAGTAGTTGTTCCATAGCTTCATTATCTCCTATTATTCATTTAAGTTGGTTTATCAGTGCTTTTATGGTATATTCCGATTTGGTCTCGCTGAGTAGTATCACTTATGTGAATTTTCATGGTGTACAAGCTTCCTATTTGTTTAGGTTTGAAGTTTAAGTATCGTGAAGTATTCTGTGATTTGAATTGTGAAATTTCTGTACTTACTGAGTAATTGATATTGATATAGTGGGATCGGGTTGCTCGCCGCAACAGGTGGAATACGAGTGATATATTGAGGAAGAATAAGGGTGAATTGATATTGTACAGTAGGATCGGGTTGCACGCCGCAACATGTATAATAAGGGTGGATTGTTTTGTGGAATAAGGGTGAACTATGATTGTGATTATTATGATATGGTGGGATCGAGTTGCACGCCGCAACACTTTCATTTATATTCTGTTGTTTATGCTATTATGAGGAAATAAGAGAGGAATATGGTATGTACAGTGGGATCGGGTTGCGCGCCGCAAAAACTTATGTGTTTATGCTTTCCCTGCACTGCGTTAGCTGTACGATATACTTATTTGCACTTAAGGATTGGTAGTATCTGAACGCTGTTGAATTACTTTTGAGAACGGTAGTTATTTCCTGCAAATTACTGCTTACTTCTATTCCGTCTTCCTTTTTCTGCTTTTATTATTTATACTGCATACAAGCTATATTGTGAGTGACCCGCCGTAGCCTCGTCACTACTTCGTCGAGGTTAGGCTCAACACTTACCAGTACATGGGGTCAGTTGTACTGATACTGCACTTTGCACTTCCTGTGCAGATTTTGGAGCTGGTCCGAGCTGATCGAGAGGTTGGCTGTAGGATCCGCCTGATAGGAGACCCAAGGTAGACCTGTCGGTGTCCGCAGGCCCTGGCATCCCCTTCTACACCTCATACTTTATTGTTTCTTTAATTCAAAAACAATTGTATTCTTTTCAGACCTTACTTGTAGTAAATTCTAGAATGTTCGTGAATTGTGACTCCGGATTCTGGGTAGTAGTAGAGTATATATTTGAAGCTTATCTATATATTTCCGCGTTCATTTTGACTTGTTATAGCTTTCTTGTTTTTAATCAATGAAATGTAAAATAATTGGCGAGTAAATCTCTAACGTTGGCTTGCCTAGCAAGTGTGATGTTAGGCGCCATCACGGTCCCAACGGTGGGGATTTCGGGCCGTGACACGAATTCTGACAGTAGCATCACTCAACATATATTACCAAGAACCTTTGGTGAAAAAACTCAAACTTAATGCACGATCGTCACGTCCAACTCCTTGTAAAAATTAAAAGGACAGTCTGGTACACAAAGCATCCCGCATTCACACAGAGTCCAGGGAAGAGCCACACTTCTAGGGGTTTGATGTAGACAACCTACTCTAATGCAAGCATTAGTGGCTGCTTCTACAGCTCGAACCCCACTTGGCCTATAGGTCACACGAAAATAACTTTACGGTTTCTCCAAGGCTCCCCTTCACGTCCAACTCCTTACATTCACCTAAAAATCAACATAATCAAATATATGTTGGTTCATTTTAAATCAATAAAATCTTGATCGAAATGAACAAGTTACTATTGTATACTTCCACTAGAGAAGAACATTAAATATGACTTAAATTATATGCTTTTTATACCATAGTGTATACAAGTTAAATTCTTATTGAAACAATGATAGGACAATTTCTAAAAAAACTAGAGCTTAACCTTGGTAGAGAATTCCATTAGAGAAGCATAACTACTTGAGAAACTAGAGGTTGAAAATATGTTATGATAATCATCCAAGTAACATTCATGTATTATAAATAGAACATATACTCACAACAAAAAGAAGAAAAAAATTAGCTATGAAATTCCTTACTACTCTGTCGCTAATATTAAATCGCGCGTGGCTAGCTAACAAGGTTTTGATAATTCGTCACTAATCCATTAATGTTGAACTGGTTTAGAAATAGAAATATATTGTTTAGCAAAGGAATTTGTCCGGCGCTAATTCATAGTATTTTCTTTATTGTGTACTGTTGGGGTTTTAAGCATTAATATAGCTTAAAAGATGGTGAATGGGAAATGGAGGGAAAATGAAATATTTGAGTTTCCCTCCTTGACAAAGGGACATTGTCCCATATTGAAAGAGGAAAAGGTTTTTTATGGGTATATATTCAATTGCTCTTCTTCTAGCTCTTAAAGAGTTGAGAAGAAGGCAAGCCTCGCGCCGTCGTCGTCGTCGCTCGCTCGGCTTCGGCTTCGGCTTCGGATTTGGTCAAATGATTGATTGATTAATTTTTTGGACCAAATTTATTTGTTAGTAGTAAATATTAACAGAAATGTTATTAAATATCCATTTTAATAACATAATATAAATTTCATAATAGCCATTTATGTTATGGCATTTATGTTATGGCCGTTTTACATAAACAGTCATTCTGAAGAGTTGCACATCTTCAGTTTTGAGCTCAACATTGGCTATAAATACAAGTCCATTCTCTCAAATTTTCCATACATATTTATGAGTTCTCCTCCTTTCTTCTGCATTGTTTTAACTTCAAAGAAAACAACAGTAAGTGTGATTTACTACCGAACTTTGTGTTCGCTGAAATACTGGGGTTTGAAGTACCACTACACCAGTATATAATCTGTTCTATCCTGTGAAAAAATAATCCATAACCTTGGGTACTAGGAGGAGATTAAATTCCTTAAAGAAACATTGTGAATTCAGTGGGCTCGGATTAACCTTTGTTTTGTTTACATTTCTGCTTATATGTTATTTTATCTTCTCCAGAATTATTTTACAAATACAGTTTACTAACAAGCTTAAGGAATTTAATCTATTTTCTGTATTTGTGTTATACTCACTGTTCTGAAGACTAAAACCTTTGTGGTTTTCTGCTCCATTGGAGATTAAAATCTACGTTATTTTAACGTTTTTTTGTGTCATTCTTTTACAGAAATGACGAATGACAACGGTAACCAAACTGTTTTGATGGTGACTTCCAATGCATCAACAAGCCGAACACCAACATTGGCACCGGCGACAAAACCCCAAGAAATTTTTAGGGATTGATTACAAGCGGTGGAAGCAGAAGATGTTCTTCTACTTGACTACTTTAAGTCTGTAGAAGTTCATTAAGGAAAATGTTCCCGTTCTGCCCGACGAAACTCCAGAAAATGAACGTTTCCTCGTGACTGAGGCGTGGAAGCATTCTGATTTTCTATGCAAGAATTACATTCTTAGCAGACTGGAGGACGATCTGTATATTGTCTGTAGTAATGTGGAGACGTCAAAAGAACTATGGGTTGAGCTTGAAAGAAAATACAAAACTAAAGATGCCGGGTTGAAAAAATTCGTTGCCGCTAAATTTTTGGACTACAAAATGGTAGATATAAAGTATGTTATTACCCAAGTCCAGGAATTGCAAGTGATTATTCACGATCTCCTTACTGAAGGTATAATTCGAATTAATACTGATGTTGAAAGTATTAATTTTATTATATTTACTAATAGAATTTTCATTGAAGGTCTTGTCATCAATGAAGCATTCCAAGTTACAACGATGATTGAGAAGTTTCCTCCTTTGTGGAAGGACTTCAAAAATTACTTGAAACACAAACTTAAGGAGATGTACCTTGAAGATCTCATTATTCGGTTGAGAATCGAAGAGGACAACAAATCTTCTGAAAAGAAAGGCCGTGGAAACTCAACAATAATGAGAGTAAACATTGTTGAGGATGCTCCTCAAAATAATAGAAAGAGGAAGAAGGCTTCTGGACCAAAAAATAACCCAAGCAAGAAGAGGTTCAATGGAAATTGCTACAACTGTGGAAAAGCTGGACACAGATCTATAGATTGTCGTGCTCCAAAGAAAGACAAGAAGAAGGGTCAAACAAACATGGTTGAAAAGCATGAAGATGTTGATGATTTGTGTGCTATACTTTCTAAATGCAACCTGGTGGGAAATCCTAAGGAGTGGTGGATTGATTCTGGAGCCACTCGCCATGTTTGTGCTATTAGAGAAGCATTTTCTACATATGCTCATGTTGGACCCGGAGAGACGCTTTCTATGGGAAATGTTGCAACTGTCAAAATTGAAGGACGTGGCAAGATATTTCTGAAAAATGACTTCTAGCAAGGTGGTGACTTTGAACAACGTCCTTCATGTTCCCAAGATTAGGAAGAATTTAGTCTCTGCTGGACTTCTTCTTAAGAACGATTTTAAGTGTGTTTTTATTTCCGATAAGGTTGTAATAAGTAAGAATGAAATGTTTGTAGGAAAAGGTTACCTCACTGAGGGCCTTTTCAAGCTGAATGTAATGGTTGTTGAGAATAGTAAAATTTCAGCTTCGTCTTACTTACTTGAGTCAAATGAATTATGACATATACGTTTGGGTCATGTCAATTATAAAACCTTGCGAAAAATAATTCATTTGGAAGTATTGCCTAAGTTTGATTGCGAAAAATCAAAATGTCAAATATGTGTGGAATCTAAGTATTTTAAACATCCTTGTAAGTCAGTTGAAAGGAATTCAAATCCTTTAGACTTAATTCACACAGATATTTGTGACATGAAGTCAATACCATCTCGCGGTGGAAAGAAGTATTTCATAACTTTTATTGACGATAGTACTCGATATTGATATGTTTACTTACTTAATAGTAAAGATGAAGCAATAGACGCATTCAAGCAATACAAAAATGAAGTTGAAACGCAACTTAACAAGAAAATCAAAATGATAAGAAGTGATAGGGCTGGTGAATATGAATCTCCTTTTGAAGAAACATGTTTAGAATGTGGAATTATTCATCAAACAACGGCCCCTTACACACCCCAATCCAATAGGATTGCGGAAAGAAAGAATCGTTCATTAAAGGAGATGATGAACGCATTGTTGATAAGTTCTGATTTGCCACAGAATTTGTGGGGGGAAGCCGTTCTTATGGCTAACCGGATACTAAATCGAGTACCCCATAGCAAAACACAATCCATTCCATATGAAACATGGAAAGGAAGGAAGCTCAACTTGAATTATTTTAAAGTGTGGGGGTGTTTGGTAATACTGCAATTTCCTAAACCCAAAAGGGTAAAAATAGGATCGAAAACTGTTGATTGTGTTTTTATAGGATATGCAACCAATAGTAAAGCTTATCGATTTTTGGTTCATAAATTAGAAAATCCCGACATGCATAATAATACGGTTATAGAATCAGATAATGCTGAGTTCTTTAAAAATATATATTCGTATAAAAAGGAATGTGAATCGATTGGTGAAGGATCTAAACAACCTCGGGAAGAAATACAAGAAAGTACATTTAATCAGGAGGATCCAAGACGTAGTAAACTTCAAAGAACGTCTACTTCATTTGGACCAGATTGTGTGACTTTCTTATTGGAAAATGAGCCTCGAACATTTAAAAAAGCTATGTCTTCTTCGGAATCATTATCTTGGAAAGAGGCAGTCAATAGTGAAATAGAATCCATACTGAACAACCATACATGGGAATTGGTTGATCTTCCTCCTGGAAATAAACCGTTGGGTTTTAAATGGATCTTTAATAGGAAAATGAATGATGATAACACTATGGATAAATATAAGGCAAGACTTGTGGTCAAAGGGTATAGACAACGATAAGGTCTTGACTATTTTGATACATTCTCTCCAGTTACAAGAATTACGTCCATACGAACGTTAGTAGCGTTAGCGACAGTTTATGGTCTTGAAATTCATCAAATGGACGTTAAAACGGTCTTCTTAAATGGAGATTTGGAGGAAGAAACCTACATAGAACAACCTGAAGGGTTTGTGGTTCCAGGTAAAGAAAAGAAGGTATGTAGACTTGTTAAGTTCCTTTACGGACTAAAACACGCACCCAAACAATGACATGCGAAATTTGACCAAACAATGTTGTCAAATGGTTTAAGATAAATGAATGGGATAAATGTGTGTACATTAAAAATGTTCCAAATCACATAGTCATTGTTTGCTTATATGTGGATGATATGCTGATAATGAGTAATGACATTGGCAACATAAATGCGACTAAGTGTATGCTAACTGGCAAGTTTGATATGAAGGACTTGGGAGTTGCTGATTTAATTCTGGGGATTAAAATCCATAAGACTCCTCAAGGTCTGACATTGTCACAATCTCATTATATTAAGATAGTACTTGAAAAGTTCAAGCACTTAGGGTTTAAATTTGCGAAGACTCCAATTGACATGAATCTTACATTAGCAAATAACAAATGCCAAAGCATATCACAATTGGATTATACTCGTGTGCTGGGATGCTTAATGTATATCATGTATTGTGCACAAGCTGATATAGCTTGTGCTATAAGTAAATTGAGTTGATACACGAGCAATCCGGGTCAATCTCATGTGATGGCAATGAAATGAGTTTTGGGATATTTAAAACATACCCAGGACTTTGCTTTGCACTACAGTAAATATCCTGCGGTGATTGAGGGATATTGTGATGAAAATTGGATCACCGTTCAATTGATTCTAAGTCCACAAGTGGATATGTATTCACTATTGGTGGAGGAGTGGTATTTTGGAAGTCTTCCAAACAAACTTGTATTGCCCGCTCTACAATGGAGGTTGAGTTCATATCCTTAGATAAAGCTGGTGAAGAAGCTGAATGGCGCCGAAATTTCTTGGAAGATATTCCATTTTGGCCCAAATCGTTGGCACTAATATTCTTACATTGCGATAGTCAAGCGGCAATTGGAAGGGATGTGCGTTATGTATAATGGTAAATCTTGTCATATACAGCGAAGACATAAAACCGTTAGGCAATTACTCTCTAGAGTAATTATCACGATTGACTATGTAAAGTCAAGCGATAATGTGTCGGATTCACTTACAAAAGGCCTAACTATTGAATGGGAGTGTGGCCGAGAACAAGTCATTGTGGCGGTAACTCTACCTAGAAGACTGGAGATCCCAAGATCTAGGTTCAAGGAGATCAAACAAAGTCATTAATGACGGTTCAATATTGTCAACTAAAATTTTGGTCCTTTCTCGAGATGAGACAATGTTCAGTACCAAGGATAAAGCATTAAGGCTTTTTAATGATTTCTAAATTTGATATGGGGTATATCAAATAGTGTATCTACGGGATGAAATGTTTAGGAATCACCTATTAGTGTGAAGTGTTAGGCGTTTCAAGGAGAATTTTGAAAGTCCAGTTCTCTACGCACTTATGAAACCAGGCGGTGTTCATGGCTGAAACAAACACAACAATGAGAACCAAAGATGGTTAAGAGTTGATTGCGTGACTTATGGTTGTCTAGGTATACACCAAAGTTCGACGGTTCAAAGATATCAAATCTACCGATTGACCGAGTATATCCGACATAAGTTCACTACGGAAAGTTCAAAGGGAAACCTACTTATCCAGATGCAATTAATCCTTGCTTGCGAATCACACAATTTTTCATGCATATTTCCGTGATATTGCCATTCCCCATTCATGTGAGGAATTTTTGGGTTTTTAAGCATTCATATATCTTAAAAGAGGGTGAATGGGAAATGGGGGGAATGAAATATTTGAGTTTCCCTCTTTGACAAAAGGACATTGTCCCATAATGGAAGAGGAAAAGGTTTTTGATGGGTATATATTCAATTGCTCTTCTTCTAGCTCTTAAAGAGTTGAGAATAAGGCAAGCCTCGCACCGTCGTCGTTGTCGCTCGCTCAGCTCGGCTTCGGCTTCGGATTTGCTCAATTGATTGATTAATTTTTTGGAACAAATTTATTTATTAATAGTAAATATTAATAGAAAGGTTATTAAATATCCGATTTAATAACAGAATATTAATATTAAATCCAATGGAATATTAAACATTTTTCCTCCGTTTTCCATTTTACATAAATAGCCATTCTGAAGAGTTGCATCTTTTCAGTTTTGAGCTCAACATTGACTATAAATACAAGTCCGTTCTCTCAGATTTTCCATACGAATTTCTGAGTTCTCCTCCTTTCTTATGCATTGTTTTAACTTCAAAGAAAGCAACAGTAAGTGTGATTTGCTACCGAACTTTGTGTTCGCTGAAACACTGGGGTTTGAAGTATCACTACACCAGTGTGTAATTCATTCTATCTTGAGAGGAAATAATCCATAACCTTGGGTACTAGGAGAGGATTAAATTCCTTAAGGAAACACTGTGAATTCAGTGAGCTCGGATTAACTTTTGTTTTGTTTACATTTCTGTTTATATGTTATTTTATCTTCTCCAGAATTATTTTACAAAAACAGTTTACTAACATGTACTACAAACACATATAGGTCACAGAGTTACCTGTATAAGTATCAAGATTTGTTGAATAGAATGGCACGTGAGAGGCATACGGTTCAATTAGTTAGTTATAACTAATTCATGGAAGTGTAGTTAGGAGTTAGTTAACCACCTTCCTCTTCTTCTAGATTCTTCTTCTCTTGTAGAGTTAGTTAGGTGTGTATAAATAGATGTAAATGGATGTAATTTGTAGTCAGTTGAGAATGAAAAATTTGTTTTCTCTCTTCCACAATTTGAGAGTCTTCTTCTAGAATTGTTTAGTTCCGCCATTAGAGCTCGCGCTTGCGCTCACCTCTGTTCTTCTCTATTCTTCATTATGGTATCAGAGCATGTGCTTTAGACGAATTTAGCTGAAGACATCAATTTCCAGCTGCAATATTTTTCGCTTGTTCAGAAATCGAAGAATTTTCTGATCCAGTTAGGGTTCGACAGATTTCTGGGAATCAAGTTGCGATTGAATTCATTTGTTGATAGATGCTCAGAATCAACTTCCATGGAAAATACAGAGTCCTCTGGCACATGAATCACCATTGATCATCATCACCCATTGTTCCTTCAACCGTGTGATACACCAGGTAGTTCACTAATCTCTATTCAACTCAAAGGCACTGAGAATTACGCGCTTTGGAGTAGATCGATGAGAATTGGCTTGATTGGCAAAAGCAAATTAGGGGTTTTTGATGGAAGGTGTACGAAGGATCCCTGCATGAATTATGGGAGAAGTGTAATGCTATAGTGTTATCCTAGATAATGAATGCTGTGAGTAGTGATTTGCTCAGTGGAATTGTGTATAAATCTAATGCACACAAAGTCTGGATAGATCTGAAAGACAAGTATGCTAAGGTTGATGGATCTAGAATTTTTTACTTGCACAAAAAGATAACTACACTGACTTAAGGAGTTTCTTCAGTGTCTGCGTACTTTGCTAAGCTGACAGATCTTTGGGAGGAGTATGATGCACTCATGCCATGTCCAAGGTGCGATTGTCCAAAATCTAGGAGCTATGCTGAATATTTTGAATATCAGAGGTTGCTGCAGTTCCTGATGGGTCTAAATGAAACTTATAGTTAGCCTAGAAGCCAGATCTTAATGATGACTCCAGTTCCAAGTGTCAATAAGGCATATTCGATGGTGATTTCAAAAGAGAGTCAAAGATCCTTGGGAAAATTCACACAGGCTGTTGATTTGTCTGATGAAGTTGCTTTGTTCAGTAACAAGGGAAATGTGAACTCAGGAAGCAATTTTAGGATTAGAAGAAACAATCTATACTATGGCTTTTGCAACTACAAAGGGCACAGAAGAGACAATTGTTATAAAATACATGGCTATCCTTTAGATTTGAAGATGAGGAAGAAGATAACTAGGTATCAACAAAGACCTATGGAGAACTTAACAACACAGGAGATGCAACAGACACAAGGAAAACAATCAGTCAATGCAACAACACAGGAGGAGCAACAAGCAGGGAATCAATCCACAACAAGCACAGTGCAAGGACAAGGAATAGTGTTCACTCAGGAGCAGTATGATCAGATATTGAAGTTGATCAACAAAGACAATTCTGGTAATCAAATGAAGGAGTTTGCAGGTATTGTCAATGCTTTTGTTATGAATGACACAGTAGAGAATAAAGATAAAGAAAAGGATACAAATTAGATAGTGGATTCTGGTGCCATGAACCATATGGTTCATAATAAGAAGTTGTTAAGCAAAGTAAATAGTGACACCACCAGTTTAGATACAAAAGTGTATTTTCCAAATGGTAAATTTTTGGATATAGCTAGTACAGGAGAACGCATAATTGGTGATGAAGAAGTTATTAAGAATGTACTGTATGTTCCAAGCTTCAAATATAATTTGTTGTCAGTTTGAAAACTGACAAAGGATCTAAGATGCTTTGTATCTTTCTATCCTGATTTTTGGATAATGCAGGACCTCACACTGGGAAGGTGAAGGGGATTGGTAAGGAACTAGAAGGATTGTATAATCTGCAGCAGAAGAAGATCAAAGCAAATGCTGTAGATGTGAAAATGGCATATGTTCATGGAAAAGAGGAGGATCTAGGAGTTTGGCATAGCAGACTTGGGCATGCTCCTGATAGAGTAGTGAAACAGATCTCCAACATGAAGTTTAAGACAAGTAACAACAAAATAAAGGAATGTACAATCTGTCCTTTAGCTAGACAAGGCAGACTGCCATTCCCTAATAGTGTAACCAGTACTGATAAACCTTTTCAATTGATACATGTTGATGTATGGGCCCCTTATAGAATACCTACTCATAATGGCTTTAGATTCTTTCTTACTATTGTTGATGATTGTAGTAGAATGGTTTGGATTTATCTGATTAGACTCAAGAGTGATATAATTGTATGTTTGAGACAATTTCTTACTCTAATAAAGGGACAATTTGGTACAACAATCAAGATTTTGAGAAGTGATAATGGGACTGAATTCTTCAATTCTGAATGCAGAAGTCTCTTTCAATCCTTAGGTATAATTCATCAGAGTTCATGTGTATACACCTCACAACAAAATGGGGTGGTTGAACGAAAACATAGACACATTCTGGAGGTGGCTAGAGCAATAAGACTGCAAGGTCATTTGCCATTGAGATTCTGGGGAGAGTGTGTTCATGCTGCTGTGTAAATAATCAATAGACTCCCTTTGTCAGTGCTAGGAGGCAAATCTTCTTTTGAGATTATACATGTAAGACTACCATCTCTACAACACATAAGGACCATAGGTTGCTTATGTTTTGCAAGCAGGATAGGTGGAAGTGAAAAACTGGAAGCCAGAGCCACAACAACTATCTTGATAGGATACTCCTCTACAAAAAAAGGATATAGACTCTACAATATTTTGACTAACCAGTTTTTTGTTAGTAGGGATTTATCTTTTATGGATCACTTATTTCCTTTTCAATTACTAAAGGAAGGGAAGCTGCAGGTTTATCCAAATGGAGTAATATCACATACTGATTCTCCCAGTAAGGAGGTACCAGTTCATGATTCAGCACACACTATGCCAGTTGCACCAGAAGAGTTGATATCAAATCAAGCAGATTCAATCTTAGTTGGCCCACAACAACATTCAGAAGAAGAGAGCCTTGCCCCTCAACAAGTACAGTCAACTGATGAACATGTCAACAGTTAAGAGTGCCTTGTTGAACCTACAATTATCAGAGATGGAGAAACATTTAGGAAATCAACCAGAACAGTGAAGGAGCCTACATGGATGCAGGACTACATAAGACATGGGCCTTCCACAAAACATTCTGCCAAGACAGCATGCAAGTATCCACTAGAAGATTATCTAAGTCATCAAGCCTTTTCTGTTAACTACCAGAGTTGTTTGTCCAAATCACTGCTACTAGAGAAACCCTTAATTATGAAGAAGCATTGGGATATCCTAGATGGATTGAAGCAATGAACCAAGGGCTAAATGCTCTTAAAGAAAATGGCACTTGGTCACTAGTTGACCTGCCACAAGGCAAAGTACCTATTGGATGCAAATGGGTGTTCAAGATAAAGTACAAGGCAGGTGGAGAAATAGAAAGGTTCAAAGAAAGACTAGTAGAAAAAGGTTATAATCAGATAGAGGGGCTAGACTATCAAGAAACCTTTTCTCCAATGGTGAAGATGGTGACAGTAAGGGTGGTTCTAGCATTAGCTGCAGCTCACACATGAACTTTGCATCAAATGGATGTTTATAATGCATTCCTTCAAGGAGACTTATTTGAAGAGGTGTACATGTGTTTACCACAGGGATTTCCTAGCCAGGGGGAGAAAGTATGCAGGCTACATAAATCCTAGTATGACTTGAAACAAGCCTCTCGACAGTGGAACTTAAAGTTGACTGAAGCACTCATAAACTCAGGCTTCACTCAAAGTCATTTTGATTATTCACTGTTTACGAATAGAAGGAACAATGGATTGGTAATCATTCTAGTGTATGTAGATGATCTTCTCATCACTGGAAATGATCAACAAATGATCTCAGAAACAAAGGTACTGCAGCACAACTTTAAAATCAAAGGCTTAGGAGAATTGAGATTCTTTCTTGGGATTGAAATAGCAAGATCAAGACAAGGAATTTTAATGAATCAAAGGAAATTTGCACTGGAGCTGGTTAGTGAGCTTGGACTTACAGGATCTAGGCCAGCAAGTACACCAATGGAGTGCAATCAAAGGTTCACTACAGTTGAATATGACAAGCAGAACAACTATGAAGGAGATGAGGCACTGAGAGATGCAGGACCTTATCAGAGGCTGGTAGGAAAGATACTATATCTCACAATGACAAGGCCAGACATATGCTATGCAGTCCATGTGCTTAGTCAATTCATGCATTGTCCCAAAATATCACATATGGATGCAGCAATTAGAGTGGTCAAGTACATAAAGGGAGCCCCAGGACAAGGTTTGTTGATGAGTTCAAATCGATCGACCAAACTAACTGCCTTTCGCGATGCAGACTGGGCATCATGTCCAGTGTCCAGAAGGTCTGTAACAGGATACGTGATGAAGCTAGGAGACTCCCTGGTATCTTGGAAGTCAAAGAAACAATGTACAATATTGAGAATCTCAGCAGAAGCTGAGTACAGAAGCATGGCAGCTGGTGTTTCAGAAATTCTATGGCTGACTGGACTTGGTAGAGAATTGAGGGCAGAGATTGATTCACCAGTCGAGCTGAATTGCGACAGCAAAACAACAACTCAAATCACAGCAAATTCTATATTTCACGAGCGTACAAAACATATAGAAATAGACTTACATTTCATCAGAGAAAAACTGCAGCAAGGGATCATAAAGACTAAGTATGTGATGTCAAAAGACCAAGAAGCAGACTTGTTTACTAAAGCTTTGGGGATATCACATCACACATATTTGATGAACAAGCTAGGGATGCTCAACCTATTCGCATCATCTAGCTTGAGGGGAGTGTTGAAGAGAATGGCACGTGAGAGGCATACGGTTCAATTAGTTAGTTATAACTAATTTACGGAAGGGTAGTTAGGAGTTAGTTAACCACCTTCCTCTTCTTCTAGATTCTTCTTCTCTTGTAGAGTTAGTTAGATGTGTATAAATAGATGTAAATGGATGTAATTTGTAGTCAGTTGAGAATGAAAAATTTGTTTTCTCTCTTTCACAATTTGAGAGTCTTCTAGAATTGTTCAGTTCCGCCATTAGAGCTCGAGCTTACCTTTGTTCTTCTCTATTCTTCATTAAGATTCTTTGGAACTTTAATTATTTCTCTGTATCCTTAGCAATAACCCCATATTTTGTCCTTTAGAAAGAACAAACATATCCACAACTTCTGGACACAATATATATATATATATATATATATATATATATATATATATATATATATATATATATAT
>ML389611.1:31841-60855 GCA_005239525.1 Nicotiana knightiana | reverse complement strand
CCACCCGATAGGAGAACGATATCGCCGACCATACAAAGCCTCAAATGGTGCCATCTCAATGCTAGACTGATAACTATTATTTTAAGAAAATTCGGCCAAAGGCAAGAACTGGTCCCACTGACCTCCGAAGTCAATCACACATGCCCTGAGCATGTCCTCCAATATCTGAACTGTACACTCCGGCTGACTATCCATCTGAGGGTGAAATGTTGTGCTGAGGTCTATCTGGGTACCCATCTCACTATGCAATGCTCTCCAGAAGTGCGAGGTGAACTGAGGACCTCGATCTGATATAATGGACACCGGCACACCATGCAACCGGACTATCTCCCGAATGTAGATCTGTGCCAACCTCTCAGAAGTATATGTAGTAGCCACTGGAATGAAATGCACCGATTTGGTCAATCTATCAACAATGACCCAAACCGCATTGACCTTCTGCAAGGTCCAAGGCAACCCAACCACGAAGTCCATAGTGATGTGCTCCCATTTCCACTCAGGAACGGGCATCTGCTGAAGTAGGCCTTCTGGCCTCTGGTGCTTATACTTCACCTGCTGGAAATTAAGACACCTAGTCACATACTCCACAATGTCCTTCTTCATCCGCCTCCACCAGTAATGCTGCTTCAAGTCACGATACATCTTCGTAGCACCAGGATGAACAGAATACCGAGAACTGTGTGCCTCCTCTAGAATCCTCTCCCTCGGGCCATCAACATTAGGTACACATAAGCGGCCCTGAAGTCTCAGAACACCATCCTCACCAATGGTAGCCTCCTTGGACCTACCCTGAACCATTGTCTCCCGAAGCTTAGCTAAGCACGGATCATAGAACTGTCGGGCCTTAATCTCCCCCAATAACGAAGACTGAGCAACCACATGCGCTAAAACTCGACGAGGCTCTGAAAGGTCTAATCTCACCAAGCGATTGGCCAAGGACTGAATGTCCAATGCTAGAGGTCTCTCCTCTGCTGCAATATAAGCCAAGATACCCATACTTTTCGCCTTCCTGCTCAAAGCATCTGCTACCACATTTGCCTTGCCCGGGTGATAAAGGATGGTGATATCATAATCCTTCAACAACTCAATCCATCTGCGCTGCCTCAAATTAAGATCCCTCTGCTTGAACAAGTGCTGCAAGCTGTGGTGGTCTGTATAAACCTCACATGACACTCCATACAAGTAGTGCCTCCAAATCTTAAGAGCATGAACAATCTCCGCCAACTCCAAATCATGCACAGGGTAATTCTTCTCATGAACCTTCAGCTGGCGTGAAACATAAGCAATAACTCTCCCCTCCTGCATCAATACACACCCCAAGCCAACGCACGAAGCGTCACAATATACTGTATACATCCCAGAACCGGAAGGCAATACTAGAACTGGTGTTGAGGCCAATGCTGTCTTTAGCTTCTGAAAGCTCGCCTCACACTCGTCAGACCATCGGAATGGGCATTCTTCTGAGTCAATCTAGTCAATGAAGCTGCAATAGAAGAGAACCCCTCCACAAATCGGCGATAATAGCCTGCTAGGCCCAAAAAGCTCCTGATCTCTGTAGCTGAAGTAGGACGCGACCAACTATGAACTGCCTCGATCTTCTGAGGATCAAACTTGATACCCTCTCCGGATACCACATTCCCCAAGAATGCCACGGAATCCAACCAGAACTCACTCTTGGAGAACTTAGCACATAGCTCCTGTTCTCGCAAAGTCTGGAGCACAACTCTCAAATGTTGCTCGTGCTCCCCCAGGCTACGTGAGTAAATCAAAATGTCATCAATGAAGATAATGACACAGGAATCAATATACGGCCTGAACACCTATTCATCAAGTCCATGAATAATGTTGGGGCATTAGTCAAACCAAAGGACATCACCAGGAACTCATAATGGCCATATCTCGTACAAAAAGCAGTCTTCGGAACATCTGAAGCTCGAATCCTCAACTGATGATACCCCGATCTCAAATAAATCTTAGAAAACACACGAGCACAACTGGTCAAACAAATCATCGATGCGCGACAAAGAATACTTGTTCTTAATGGTAACCTTGTTCAACTGGCGGTAATCAATTCACATCCGCATGGACCCATCCTTTTTCTTCACGAATAGAACTGGGGCACCCCACGGCGATACACTCGGTCTGATGAACCCCTTAGCTAACAACTCCTCAAGCTTCTCTTTCAACTCTTTCGGAGCCATACGGTACGGAGGAATGGATATAGGCTGGGTGTCTGGAGCTAAACCAATGCAGAAATTAATATCACGATCCGGAGGCATGCCTGAAGGTCTGAAGGAAATACATCAGCAAATCTCGAACCACTGGCACTGAATCAATCGTCAGAGACTCGGCGGTGGCGTCCCGCACATAAGCGAGGTAGGCCAGGAAACCCTTCTCGACCATATGTCAAGCCTTCAGGAATGAAATAACCCGGCTGGCTGTACTAACTAAGGAACCTCTCCACTCCAGCCTAGGCGACTCGGGCATGGCTAAAGTAACTATCTTGGCATGGTAATCAGCACGGCATGATAAGGAGATAGCCAATCCATGACTAAAATAATCTCGAAATCAACCATGTCGAGCAATAAGAGATCCGCTTGAGTCTCGAACCCGCAGAATGTGACCATACAGAACCGGTAAACCCGGTCTACCACCACAAAATCGCCCACATGAGTGGACACACATATAGGAGAACCCAAGGACTCACGAGGGACATCCAGAAAATTAGCAAATAAGACCGAAACATAGGAATAAGTGGACCCTAGATCAAATAACACTGATTCCTCTCTACCACATACTGTAATAATACATGTGATCACAGTGTCTGAGGCCATTACATCTGATCTGGCCGGAAAAGCATAGAATCTACCTGGAGCACCAGAAGACTGAGCCCCTCCAGAATGAACATAAGCTTGCTGACCTCCCCTTGACTGGCCTCCACCTCTAGGACGACCCCTGCCGACCTGTCCCCCACCTCTAGGTGGCCGGACTGTTGGTGCTGGACTCATAGGTTAGTAACCCTGCTGCACTGCCTTGCCTCGAAACCTGGGACAAGTCCTCCTGATATGGCCGAGATACCCACACTCGTAACATCTCGCTGGAGGCACGGCCTGCTGCCCTAAAGTAGAACCCTGGATAACTGGGGGATGGTGAGAACCCTCTAGCATAGCACTGAAGTAAGACCTCACAGGAGAACCACGAGGAGGTGATGATGGTGCTGAATATGGGGGCCTGCTGGGCTGACCCCTACCAAACTGACCTCTGCCCCTAGCTGGGGAACCTCTGAAATCCCCGGAATATCTGGCTCTCTTATCCGGCTGTACCTGCTCTCTGACCCTCGACTGATAACCCTCGATCTTACGAGAAATCTCCACTACTAGCTGATAAGGAGTCCCCATCTCCACCTGCCGGGCTATGCTGGTCCTAATGCCTGGATGCAACCCGGATATAAATCTCCGCACTCTCTCTGCGCATCGGTAGGTAGTATCATGAGTGCATGGCGAGACAACTCTGAAAATCTGGACTCATAGTCTGTCACTGACAGTTTCCCCTGCTCCAGCTGCTCAAACTGATACTGCAGCTCTTCTCTCTCAGAGGATGGGATATATCTGTCTAGAAATATTAGAGTGAACTGCTCCCAAGTGATAGGAGGAGAACCTGCTAGCATGCTGAGAATATAGGACTACCACCATCTGCGAGCTCTGCCCTCTAACTGGAAAGTAGTGTAGTCCACTCCATGGGACTCTAGTATCCTCATGTTGTGCAGTCGGTCCCTGCACCTGTCAATGAAATCCTGGGCATCCTCTCCTCGCTCACCCCCAAAGACCGGAGGGTGCAATCAAGTCCATCTGTCCAATAATTTCTGCGGATCGTCGTCCGCAGCTGGTCTGGGCTCAGGTGCTGCTGCTACAGGCTGAACCCCACCCACAGGCAGTGTACCCGGGGTATGATAAAGTGCGGTTGTCTGGCCTGCAGCCAGGGCAGTAGGGGTCTGGGCTCCCCCTCCTTCCTGAGATGTGGCAGGATTCGCTGGAAATAAACCAGCCTGGGACATAGTATCCATAAATGTCAACATACGGCCCATGACCTCCTGGAAGCTTGGCGCCGTCATGAAGTCCACTGGAGCAGACCCGCTGGGGGCACCTCCCCCTGCTCCTCTATAGTAGGATCCCCTGGTGGTGCAACTAGAATAGCTCTGGGACGCCCCCGTCCCCTACCTTGGGCCGGTGCCATCCCCCGGCCTCTGCCAGATGTACGCGTCCTCACCATCTGTGAGAGAATAGATGAATGATATTTAGTATACAATCAGCTGCACGATAAATCATGAATAAAGAGAGGTTTCCCAACACCCTATAGCCTCCCAAAGATAAATACAGACGTCTCTGTATCGATCCGCGGGACTCTATTAGGTCTGCCCGTGACCTGTGAGACCTACATGAACCTAGTGCTCTGATACCATGTTTTCACGACCCAAAATCCAACATGTCGTGATGGCGCCCAACACCGGAGTCAGGCAAGCCAACAGTTGTTTACTAGTGAGATTATCTTTATTTGATATTCCAACCCCCCACTTACCAAATTTTAAGCTTAGGTCATTTAAATAAAAATGGATACATTGACCAACTTAAGTAAATACAGCCAGAAGGATCATAAACCAATATATTATACAGTCCCAAAATATAGAGTCTACTATGTGTGTGCCTGGAACTAGTGTCACAAGTCAACATGCGATCTAGTAGAATATACAAAAGATGATACAAATTGTACTGTTGTCTGAAAGAAGTAGACAGAAATAAACAAAAGATAACTCCATAGTACTGTTGAGAATCTCCAAGGGAGGCAACTCACCGTGGAGTCGGGTCCAGAATATACGTCAAGCTCCGGTCGGATAACCAGATGCACCAGCCTCAAAACCTGTACAATTAAGTACAAAAGCGTAGTATGAGTGCATAAACAGATATGTACCCAGTGAGTATCCCACCTAACCTCGAAGAAGTAGTGACGAGAGTACAACGTGATACGTACTAGGGTCAGACAATGTGGAATAAGTACAAGCTAACCAGTAGTAGCAGTAATGAACAGTAATAAGGAAATGAGAATCAAATAACATTCTCTTGTACCCTCGCGCCATCCTTTTTCCATGGCATACAAACTATTTAACCTTCTTTCTTTTCATGAAATCAACAGTTACAATTACAGGGTTTCTCAAAAATTACCAAAACATATAACAGGCTATGAGTGTACGGTCATTATGACGTGAAAACTAAATGTGCACTACAGAGGGTCAAACGGCACGAACCATAGATGCATCTATCTGCCCCGCTTGCGAATCGAACATGCAAAACGGTTAATATAATACCAAGACCTCCCCCGCTCGCGAATTATACTTGCGACTCGGGTTAATATAATTTTAGGGCTACTCCGCTCGCGAATCATCCCTGCGACTCGGGTTCCCATATAAATTCATGATTACCAGGAGATTTCCAGATAATTTAGCAGGGAACATAGTAACAGTGTGAGAATTTTAGAAATATCAACTTCAAGCATAACCCCTTAGTCCTTCACATGTGAGATTCGAGGATATTAGACTACTTAATCCATTTACAAGATCACAGATACAACACATAAGGCATGCTTGTGAGTCCTAAACTACCTGACAAGGCATAATAGAAGCTGTGTCACGGTCTCTCGTCACTTCGGGCGTACGCAACCCCACAAATAAGGACAAAACCACCATTTATAATCACCTATAGGGACAATTCCCTCTTACAAGGTTAGAAAGGAGACTCACCTCGTGTCGAGTTCACTCCCCGGACCAAGAACGCGCCCGAAACCCTGAGCTCTACACCCGAGGACTCGAAACTAGCCAAATGTTATACAAATTCATTAATTTATGCTCAAAGTATGGAAATTCTCCTACCCATTTAGTAAATTCACCATTCTTGAAGAAATTCTAAAATCCGACCCCGGGCCCGCATGCTCGGATTCCAATAATTCTCTAAGGAAACACTCACCCATAGCCTAAGGATCATTAATACATAATTTCTACTTGATTTCACAGCTAATTCACGGGTAAATTCTCAAATTATCGGAAGCCCTAGGTTACTACCCAATTCTTGATTTTTCACTAATTTAGGTAGTTAATTTATCTTGTAATCCATGCATGAAGTTAATATTAGAGAAGAATTTACTTACCTTCAATAACC
Source organism: Nicotiana knightiana (assembly GCA_005239525.1). Classification (NCBI taxonomy): domain Eukaryota; kingdom Viridiplantae; phylum Streptophyta; class Magnoliopsida; order Solanales; family Solanaceae; genus Nicotiana; species Nicotiana knightiana. The sequence goes on along the minus strand of ML389611.1, from coordinate 54,649 downwards.
AGGTCGTTTGCCCCTCTAAAATGGTGGAAATCGCCCCAAGGAAGAAGAAGATAAGGAAAATGAATTAAATCCCGTGTATAAAAACACACTGTCTGAACAGTGTTTCCGCACATGTGGCTCGAGGACCGCACCTGCGAGCAAAGGCTCGCACTTAAGGAAATGGACGACGAAGCCTGGGCCCGCACCTGCGGAGTGGAGACCGCACCTGCGGCTCCACTCCTGCGGAACTTTGTCCGCACCTGCGAGAAATGGACTGCCTGCTGGGGGTCGCACCTGCGAGGCTGGGACCGCAGGAGCGGTCCCGCACCTGCTGTCACACCAGAACAGGTGCACCGGCAGCTATTTCAGCTGGTTTTTGGCCTTGTGTGGTGTCCGGGAGGCACCTGGGCCCACCCGAGCCCCCATCCAAATATACCAACAAGTCCCAAATCATAATACAGACTGGCTCGAGCCTTCGGAACACCCAAAACAACGCTAAAACTCAAAATCATACCTCAAAACCCCTAGAAAAAAACTTAGGAATTTTAAGTTTTCTTGACTTCGCTAACAATGCGCCGAACCGACCTATACTATTCGGAATGACACCAAATTTTGCAGGAAAGTCATAAATGACGGAACTATTCCCGGTCTTGGAATTTCGTTCGGACCTCGATAACACAAAAACACGTCCCAAACCACAATAGGAACTTAAGGAACTTCTTATTTCAATATTGGGCACCAAAACGCTCCCGGATCATCAGAAACCCATTCTAAACATACACCCAGGTCCGAAATCATCGTACAAAGTTACCAGAACTGACGAAACTCGATTCCGAGGTCGTTTACTAAATATTTTGACCGAAGTCAAACTTGGCCTTAAAGGCCAACTTTAAGGAACCAAATATTCCTATAGCACTCTAAACACCTCCGAATCCCGGACCACCAGTCCCCGCAAGTCATAAATCATAATAAACCATTATGGGAAGTTACATTTAGGGGAACGGGGTCCGATAACGCAAAACGACCGGTCGGGTCGTTACAAAAAATAACAGATGTGAGGTAAAATGTACTCACGTGCGCGATTCCACTTCTCAGGGAAGGGAAGATTTTCCTCGCCCACTAAACTAGCAGTGGGCACAGCAATGTACCGAAGGTACCAACCTCTGTCCTTATCATCATCAGGGATTACCAACACTCTTTTTCTCCTAGCAGCCAGAGTGAAAACCCCTTAACGAAATAAGGTAGGAGAATAAAGATGAATGAGGTGATTGAAGGAAAAAGGAACTGAGGCTAAAGAAGCTAAACATCTAAGACACACGACACCCCACCATACAAGAGGACCAACTTGTCCTAAGCAAATGTTGAAGAAACGACAAAATTCGATGATGACTGGATCAATAGGAGATCTAAACCCTAGAGTAAAAGGGTAGGTGTAAACAAAACAATGCCTCGTCTTGTAAGACGTTATTCTTTGATTACTATTCAGAATAACAATGAGAAAATCAGACTCCCAAGAACATTCCCTACGAACAAGGGGAATCAAACCTTCGGTAATAAGAGTGGGATACCTATCAACACTATCAAGGGATAACGACTGGTCTACAAGAACCTGACTATCCCTAGTGAAATTAAACTCAGCAGGAATGATTTCATCAACTCGTGGTGCGCGTAGGGGTTTGTGATGTTCTCTACCCCTGGACAGAGATCTGGAAACCTTAGCTCTTGGGGAGACTAAAGACCTAGCAGAAGGAGGGGAAACAATCTGAGAAGAAGAAGAGCCTCTCGAAGGAGTAGAGCCTAAACTCCTCAGTCTACCACCCCTCCGACTCCGAGTCGGAGCGGAAGAGGGTGTCAACTCATCAATGTTTATGACTCCCTTAGATTGATTTTAAGAAGACCTATCTACAGAGGCGAAGAAAAAAGTTCTTTAAAAATAAAGTTTGAAAGTTAGAAGCTTTTCGTGAAAGAAAAGGAAAATGGGGTATTTATACTCGAAGACAACCGTCAAAAAATGAAAAAAAAGCAATGATGTGAAAACCATATTTGAAGATGTCACTTCATGACTGATGCAACCGCAAGAAATCCCTAAAAGGCGCTGAATAATTGCAGAACCAACCCAAGAATTCCACGTGGCATAAGCATTAAATGGAAGTGACAAGCGACGCTTACGTACAGGAAAAGATACAATGATTCGAGTAAAGCGGCGGCAAAATATTCCCTCCATAAATGAGTATCCACTTACCAAATATTAATTGATAAATATATGGTAAGTGGGAGGACTATCTGTATTGGTAAAAAAAAGAGCTTCACACGTGTAATAAATATTGATGACTCAGTAGTCTACGTGGAGAAATGAAGACACAACAGCTAGACGGGACTCTAAGAATAGGTACGAGGCAAAGAGGCACGGCAAATCACATCCATGGGTCAATTAGCTACGGAAGTCTCAACCTGATTGAGAAGATTAAGAGACACGGTCAAAAGTGTATTTGGACAGAATAAAGGGAAGATTCAGAGATATTCAAATTAGAGATCCATACGTTACACAACCTTCACTCAACAGTTACGGTTGATTCATTGTAATGTTACATTAGAGTCATTATTAGTCATTAATGCTCAATCACCAGAAAAGGTAGACGTTATGCTAGGAAATTCCCTATATAAAGGAGAAAAATATAACATGTAAAGGGGGGGAAAACATTCGAACTACTATTGCAATATACTAACTTTTTGTGCATCTTACTGCTTTCCATTTACAAGTTTGCCTACAATTAAAATCTTATTCTTTGGTTATCACAAACCCGTGTTCTTCTTAAAATAGCTTTGGGCAAAGAATCCAATTCTTTGGTTAAACAATGGTGTAGGCCTAACTACCCGGACAAAATAATAATAGTCGTTACGTACGGACTCTCATCACTTTGTGCGTACGTAGCCCCCACAAACATTAGCACATAGCTATTTAAATCACCTAGGGAGACAGTTTCTTCTTACAAGGTTAGAAAGGAGACTCACCTCGCATCTAACCTAATCCCCGGGTCAAGAATGCGCCCGAAACTCTGAACTCGTCACCCAAGGACTCGAAACTAATCAAACGTTACGTAAATATATCAAATTATACTCAAAGCATGGAATTCTCCTACTATTTAGTAAAATCATCATTCTTGAAGAAATCCCAAAATCCAAACCCGGGCCCGCATGCTCGGATTCTGAAAATTCTCGAAGGAAACACTCACCCATAACCTAAGGATAATTAATATATGATTTTTTTATGAATTCATAGCCAATTCACGGGTAATTCTCTAAATTCTCGAAAGCCCTAGGCTACTACCCATATCCTTAATTCCCACTAATTAGGTAGTTAAATTCGACTAGGAATTCATGCATTAACTAACTTTAGGATAGAATTCACTTAGCTTTTAGTAGCTAGGTCGTGGGACTCTTTTCCAAGCTCTCAAGATCGTCTATAGTGGAAGAAAATAGAGTTAAAATGGCATAATTCCGCATTTAAAGACCTTACTGCCTACAGGGGTTTCCGCACCTGTGACTCAACGACTGCACATGCAGTCTCGCACCTGCGAGCAATAGCTCGCACCTGCGAAAAATGGGACAAGGGCCTGGGCTCGCACCTGCAGGCAGGAGTCTGCACCTGCGGGAAAGGTCCTGCACCTGCAAGAACTATGCAACCCACCTGGAGGTCGCACCTGCGAGGCTGGGACCGCAGGAGAGATCTCGCACCTGCGACTGGGCAACCGCAACTGCGGTCACACCAGATCAGGTGTACCAGAAACTGCTTCAGCTGGTTTTTGGCCTCGTTTGCTGCCCGAGAGGCACCTGGGCCCACTCGAGCCCCCGTCCAAATATACCAACAAGTCCCAAATCATAATACGGACTCTCTCGAGCCTTCGAAACATCCACAACAACGCTAAAACTCAAACTCACACCTCAAAACCCCTTGAATCAAACTTAGGAACTTTAAGTTTCTAGAATTCGCTAACAATGTGCCGAACCGACCTATACTACTCGGAATGACATCAAATTTTGTAGGTAAGTCATAAATGACATAACGGAACTATTCCCGATCTTAGAATTACGTTCGGACCTCGATAACATGAAAACACGTCCCAGCCCACAATATGAACTTAAGGAAACTCCTATTTCGATATTGGGCGATGAAACGCTCCCGGGTCATCCAAAACCCATTCCGAACATACCCCTAAGTCTGAAATCATCATAGGAAGCTACCGGGACCATCGAAACTTGATTCCGAGGTCATATACTAAAAATGTTGACTGAAGTCTAACTTGGACAAAAAGGCCAACCTTAAGGAACTAAGTGTTCTAATATCGCTCTAAACACTTTCGAATCCCGGACCACCCGCCCCGGCAAGTCATAAATCATAATAAGCCTCTATGGAGAGATTCATTTAAGGAACGGGGTCTGATAACGCAAAAATGACCGGTCGGGTCGTTACAACAACTGTCCAGAATATAAGTTTGGAAAGAAAAGAAGATACAAGTACTCGGAAAGAGACTCTGTTGGCTGTGGATTGTCTCAAAGATGCAGCTCACCTAAGTCCACGTATCAACCACGCCGCTGTGTCCACAAGGCCACAATCCATACATGTAAATGTACATCAAAATGTACAACAAGTGTAGTATGAGTACAAAAACAACGTGTACCCAGTAAGTATCACGTCTAACCTCGAAGAGGTAGTGACGAGAGGTCGACTTCGACACTTACTAGTGGTCAAATTAATATAATTAAATGTGACGCTAAGCATGAATGTCATGATTAAATAACATATAACAACAGGAAGTGACAACTTCTTTCATAATTATAAATTTAGTTTCCGTCATTTCAGTTAACAACTTATATCTCAAGGCATTTAAGCAGTTCAAATCACAGAATGTAAGAACCCGACCGGTCGTTTTGAGCATTTGCACTTCGCTCGCCAGTTCCCGGGCATGATTAGCCCCGTTTGATGTATTATGACTTATGTGAATCGTCGGTTTTGGTTTCAGGATACTCGGAATAGATTTGGAAAAACAATTCTCAACTTGAAGCTTTAAATTTGACAGGTTTGACCAAGTTTTGACTTTTAGTATTCGATCTCGGATTTGTATTTTTATGATTTGGTTAGCTCCGTTAGGTGATTTTGGACTTGGGAGCGCGTCCGGAATGTGATTTGGAGGTCCGTGGTAAAATTAGGCTTGAATTAGTGAAATTGAAAATTTGGTGTTTCTCGGTCGGTAGTGGAAATTTTGATATCATTGTCGGAATGGAATTCCGGAAGTTCGAATAGGTTCGTAGTGTCATTTGTGACTTGTGTGAAACTTTGAGGTTAATCGGACTTGATTTGATAGGTTTCGACATCAAATATAGAAGTTGGAAGCTCTTAGTTTCATTAAGCTTGAATTGGGGTGTGATTCATGGTTTTAGCATTGTTTGATGTAATTTGAGGCATCGACTAAGTATGTGTCATATTATGGGACTTGTTAGTATACTTGGTTGGGGTCCCATGAGCCTCGGATAAGTTTTGGAAGATTTTGGCGTTTTGAGCATAAGCATGTAATGATCCGAAGGTCCATTTTTAGTTCTAGAGATCGAAATTTGATTTCGTAATGTAACGACCCGACCGGTCATTTTGAGCTCTAGCGCGTTGTTCAGAGGTTTGAGGCCGTGAGCAGCTTCATTTCAGGTATTAAGGCCGTGGGCTGGTCGGAATTGAATTTCAGGAATTTTAGAGTCGATTTGGAAAGAAAATTCTCATTTCAGAAGCCTTAAGTTGGAGAAACGGGCTAAGATTGGAATTTTGAGTAAACGAACTCAGAATCAGTATTTGAGGGTTCCTTTAGCTTCGTATGATGATTTCAGACTTGGGCGTATGTCCGGATCGGGTTTTGGATAACCCGGGGGAGTTTCGATGCATATTGTGGAAGTCAACATTTTTGAAGAAATTTCCTAAGTTTGGCTTGAAGCGCATTTCAGTGATGTAGATGTCCATTTGGAATTCTGAATCTGGGAATAGCTCCGTATGGTGATTTTGGAGTTGGGAGCGCGATCGGAAGTGAATTTGGATGTCTGTAGGTCATTTTGAAGTCATTTGGCTAAAGATAGAAATTTGAAGGTTTTGAGAAATCCGACCGGAAGTGGAAGTTTTGATATCAAGGTCGGAATGCGATTCCGGAAGTTGGAGCAGGTCCATAATGTTGAATAAGACTTGTGTGCAAAATTAAGATTAATATGACGTGATTTGATAGGTTTCGGTATCGGATGTAGAAGTTTGAAATTCTAAGTTCTTAAAGAATTGGATTTGAGTGCGATTCGTGATTTCGGCATTGTTTGATGTGATTTGAGGGCTCGACCAAATCCGTGTCATGTTTTGGGGCAGGTTGGTATAATTGGACGGGGTCCCGGGGGGCCTCAGGTGGATTCCGGGTGGTTAACGGATCAAAGTTGAAGTTGGAAAAGGGCTGAAGTTGTTGTCATCTGGTGTAATCGCACATGCGAGGATTTGGCCGCAGGTGCGGCTAGGGGGGACCGCAGGTGCGACTTTTGGGCTGGAGCCAAGGGGGGCCGCAGGTGCGAAAGATTTGGGCACACCTGCGGAAGCGCAGGTGCGATAAGGTGGTCGTGGGTGCGGAAAATGGGCCTGGACAAATTGTTTTTAAGCGAGAATTTGGTCATTCTTCATCCATTTTCATATGCCATGGGCAATTTGGAGGAGCTTCAAGGAGAGGATTTCGTCAAGGATCGCAAGGTAAGTAATTTCTTCACGTTTTTGAATTTAATACAAGATTATTACATAGATTTGGTAGTGGAAATTGAGGAAAATTTGGGAAATTTGTTAAGAAACCTAGAAAATATAAATTTGGAATTTAGCCACGAATTTGAGTATGGGATGTAGATTAAATTGCATGATTGAACTAGTAGAGCTATGGGTAGCATGTATCTTCAAGAATTTTGGATTTCCGGGTGCGTGGGCCCGAGGGCATTTTGGTCATTTCTCCAAACGGGGTTGGGAAAGTATATAATCTGAATTTGTTGTGAGTATTAGGATGAATTTTCATTTCCTTTCCGTTATGTGGTAGTTTCGGAGCGTTGTGCATCCGTTGAAGTCATCGGAGGGGCTTGGAAGCCGGTATTGGAATTTCGGAGCGAGGTAAGTCTCCTTTCTAACTTTGTGAGGGGGAATCGTCCCCCTGGGTGAATTAAATCAGTACATGTTATTATATTCGGGGGCTACGTACGCACGAGGTGACGGGAGTCCGTGCGTAGCTACTGTTCTGCCATGTCCGGGTAGTCTAGGACCCACTAGCATGTCTTACGTGTTGTACTTGTAACCCTGCATGTAATATTAAACTGCTAATATAGTCGAAATTGTAATTGAATATCTGAAGAAGACTAGAGTTCATTATTTTAATCATCTAAAAGAGAATCTATTTCCTCTGTGGATAACTGCACACCTAGTAGGGTTATATTATGGAATATCATTAAACTTGGAAAATGAGTTTCAAAACAAAGAGTTAAAAACTATATTTCATGTTCCTTTAAGAAGGATTTTTACCACTTTCCTGAGAAAAACGACTTTCTTGATAAAATGGGGACTTATTTTGTGGACATGTGTAACTGCGGGTGCCTGAGTCGCATGTATGATTCGCGAGCAGGATGACCCAGTATTTGTGTATATTCATACGAGCACCTGAGTCGCAGGTATGATTCGCGAGCAGGCTAGCCTCAGTATTTTATGTATAACCGCATTGCATGATCGATTTGCGAGCGGGGAAGATAGATGCATCTATGGTTCGAGCCGTTCGACCCTCGGCATTGCACATTTTATGTTTATGTTGGTTCGGGCCGAACGACCCTCGGCGTTGCTTGCGCATGCTATTTACTGCGTAGTTGCTATGAGTTTGCCTGATTACTGGCCGGAAATATTAAGTTGTCAATTGAAATGACAGAGATTTAAAGTTATTAAAAAGATTTCGGAAGAAGATGTTCCTTCCCGTCGATAAATTGTCATTTTATTAAATCACCATGTTGAACAATTGTTATTAATATGACGAAGATATAAAGTGTTAAACGGGAACGGAGTCGAAAATATCTATTCCTGATTTTAATGAATTGCCTATGATAATCATGCTTAGTGTCATACTTAAATATTCTAAATTGACCTTTACTAAGTGTCTAATCTGACCTCTCGTCACTACCTCTCCGAGGTTAGGCGGGCGACTTACTGAGTACACGTTATTTATACTCATGCAGCACTTGATGTGCATTTTATTGCACAGGTACTTTCATAGCAATGTGGAGGATTCAGAGACTTAGGCGAGCTGCATCATCCGGAGGCGATCCGTAGCTGACAGAGTCTCCTTCGTACTGTATTTATTTTTATTTTAAATTTCCTTGTCCAGTTGTATTTCGGACAGGCTTTGTAATGATTGTGTAAATTCTTAGAAATTGCTCGTATACTTGTAACACCGGGTCCTGGAATATGTATTGGGATATAATTGTTTAAATGAACTCCTAGATCACTGTTTTTAAATAACAAGAATTTTATTTGCTAACATATTTAATTTATGAAAAATTATTTATTTGATTATGAAATGCAAGAAAAGGTAACAGTTTCGACTAATCAAGGATTTGGCTTGCCTGACAGTGGTGTCTGGCGTCATCACGACCTATGAATTTTGGGTCGTGACACATGACTTCCGGGATTTTGATAATGAATTATAGGAGTGATCTGGAAAGTTTGGCCTAATTTCATCAAGTCGCGATTGGGTTTTTGACGCGAAACATAAGTTAATTATTTATCGAGTGAAATGGGTATTGCACTGAGCAAATGAGCTCCGAAGAGTTTCGATTGAAGGTCTATGTTTCGTATTATTATTTTTGACTCTACGGAACAAGAATCATCGAATTCCGAGTTCGTATGGTGGAGTTAGAGCCTATTTAGTGAAAATAAATATTGTTGGTGCAACAGGATCTGGTGCGCACCTTTAGCGACCAGATTTGGAACTTTTAGCGATGGGAATGGGGCTTTTAGCGACTAGAATCGTATTTTATTGAGCTGTCTTGTTTTTTTTAGCTCATTTTCACATTTTTGGACGAAAAAGAACGCGGCTTGGGGCGAATTTTTAGCGAGAAGTCATGGGAAATATTGAGGTAAGTCACTTTTGATCATTTCTAGTCCATAATATTGAATTATCATCGAATAATCCGACTAGATTACATGTTTTTGAGGTGTAAATTGGGGATTTGGACCTAGGTATTTGACAATAAGATTTGAAGATTTGGAGGCCGAATTGTTATCGGAATTTAGTAATTTTGGTATGGTTGGACTCATGGTTGAATGTGTTGTCAGATTTTATGATTTTTATCGGATTCCGAGACGTGGACCCAGGGGTCGAATTTGGCCAATTGCGGGATTTTTTATGTAATTTTATAATTTTCGGGTGGCTTTTGTTCCTTTAGCTTGAATTGACAATATGATTCTAATTTTGGATAGATTCGGGGTGATTTGAGGCCGAGTCAAGCGACAAGGGCATCGCGGAGTAGATTCTCGTTCGGATTGAGGTAAGTAATGATTGTAAATCTTGTTCTGAGGGTATGAAACCCCAGATTTCACATTGTTTCACTATTTTGAAGTGGCGCACATGCTAGATGACGAGCGTGTGGCGTGCACCATTGGGGATTGTGACTTGGTCCGTCTCGTAGCAACTATTAAGTTGCACATTTGACTGGAAACTATATGATATTTAGTGTTTTAGAAAATATTACTATGTTTTGGGTTGAATGCCATATTTGGGCTGAATGCCAAATTGTTTGGACCCTCAGGGGATTTTTACTATTATTTCCTCACTGTATGTTTTTAATATTTGCACTCAGTCATGTCATGTTTTACTGATTTCATAACTGCTTATTTACTCCGTATTGTTGCATAAAATGATATTTTGGGGCTAAGCACCCTGTTTTACTGATAGCCCGAGTGGCTTGAGAGGTTTCTGACTGAGTGAGGCCAAGGGCCTGTCTTGTGAGGATATCATGGGATCGGGCTGCGCGCCGCAACATGTTGCACTGATTTATGATATATGAGAGGTCACGGGCCTAATTGAGTATGCCACGAAATCGCTTGTTATAGCTCTTGGGTTGTAGGAGCCCCTCCGGAGACTGTACACCTCCAGTGAGCGCAGATACCTAGTGAGTGCGAGTACCGAGTGCTGAGTGCCGAGTGACAAGTGATTGGGAGGCATGAGTGATTGTGAGGTTGCCCAAGAGCTGATTATGATTGATTGTGAGGTTGCCGGCTGATTTTGAGTGATGTTATGCCCTCGGGGCGGTTTATGATACATGTTTTTGCCCGAGAGGCTATTTATGATTTTCATCACCTTTACTTTAAACGGCATTTAACCTTCGTGGGAATTGTTAGAAAGATATATTCAAATGACTTTTACTGAAATTGGATTTTTAAGCGAGATGATTGACCTATATACTATTTTGGAAGGCAGGCTATATTTACTGTGCTTTTCATGACATGGATTTATGTGTTTCTTGTTGCTCAGTCTTTATTTACTTTTATTACTTACTGAGTTAGCGTACTCACATTACTCCCTACACCTTGTGTGCAGATCCAGGTATTGCTGGACATGTTAGTGAGTGTTGTTTTCATCCGTCGCAGATCTGTTGGAGTTAGTAAGGTAGTTGCACGGTGATCGTAGCCCTGCTTTCCTCCTCCTGTCTTCCTATAGATTATTGCTAGTTGCTTCCTAGTCGGTATATGTCCTAGTGTTATCAAACGGTCCTTTGTAGATGTTCATGACTAGTGACACCCCGATGTCGGGCTTTCTTTCTGCACTGTTGTTTTGATCTAATTACTTCTTGAAGGTTTATTGATATATGGCTTGATTTCATTTTAAGATTGGAAATTTTGATTAGTTTTGTCAGGTAGTCGGCTTGCCTAGTACCACGATAGGCGCCATCACGACCGGGTTGGTTTTGGGGTCGTGACAAGTTGGTATCAGAGCCTAGGTTACATAGGTCTCACGAGTCATGAGCGGGTTTAGTAGAGTCTCGCGGATCGGTACGGAGACGTTTTTATTTATCTTCGAGAGGCTGCAGAACCTTTAGTAAATCCTCATTCTTGATTTTTTATCGTGCGACATTGATTCATCTTGAAATGTAATTCTTGAAATTCCTTCCACACGTTCATATGCGCGCATGAGCGCTCGGTATCAGCTGTGCATAGACGGCTTGTGATTCCCTGAACGAGAGGCAAGATGTTATCTCTGTGTGTTGATGTGGGCCATTCTGGAGGACCTGAGGCCGGGTTTTGTCTGTGGCTCGAGTGCCGATGTTTCGATTGTGTGAGCCCGTTCATTTGGGACTTATACGTCCATTTGTGTCCTTATTGGTGGGGTTTTGTGACTGGATGACTATGTTGTGAGTATGATGTGACTGCGAGATGTGTTCATATGATTTGGATGTGACGATGAGGGTCTGCTTGAGGGTAGAAAGAACTATTTGGTGCTTGATTTCCATCTTGATTTGATGTATAGCCCCGAGTTATGGGTGTCTTGAAGGATCTTTTCATGTTTTTTAGTTGGGGAATGAAGTAGATTTCATGTTGTGATATGAGTTCAGACTCAGGAAGATTAAGTGACTGCATGATCTTTATGACGGTGGAAGGGTACAAAGAGATGTTAGTTTGAGACGAAGCAGGTGGGTTATCTCCTGCGGGGTGTCCTAAGGGCATGTGATCCCTATGCTATTTTGTAGCGAATCCTCCTTTACTAGTGAATTATATGTGCTGCAGATTGAGTTTGGATCGCGTATGAGAGTTGTCTTGACTGTTACGAGGGTGAATGCGAGATTTGTAGATGATTTGAGGTACTAGATGGTTTGTGTTTCACGAGCTTATGAAGGATTTAGTTCAATATCACTATGGTATTATGGCAGTAATAGAGTATGGGCATTGTGAGTTTTTGTGTGTTTTTACCTATTTCTTTGAGCTAAGTGGGGGAGTCTATTATTGATAAGTTGATTGCGCGGCTAGTGTCGTATCAGTTTCAATTTGAGGTATACTGGAAAATCAGTTATATCTTACAGGGGTTAAGATCGAGGATGACTCGAGTAAAGGAAATTTTGGATAGGGGTTGTGTTATGATTTATGGGTGTATAAGAATTATGGAATGACTTGAGTTGTTATCGGTGAAGTATATAATGTGAATGGAGCTGGAATTTATTTGGTCACATTAAGGTGGGGTTACTTCCTGGGTGTTGGAGTGCTAATGGAGCACAGTTTGTTTGGTCCGTTTGATCAGTCTAATTGAGGTTTGAGCAGAGTGGATGACTCCCGAGAATAGTTCTAATGGATTCAAGATGTATATGTAACAATTGGGGGATCTTCAGGATGTGTATTTGGCTAGAAACTGATGTCTACATTGGAGGGTGTCAAGACTTCTGGCATTTCTATATCATTATGAATTCTACATATCAGTATCAAGAAGGTAAAGGTAATGGCTTTAGATTCGCAGGAAGTCTCTTCAGGGTAAGTATTTTGAATGTGGTGCTTGTGGGGATATTTGAGAGAGTATTCAGTGGCTTATGAGCCTTAGACTGTGTGGTTTTATGCTTGGGTCACATGTGGTGAGTCTGGGTTGAGGATTGCGGTATTATGGCAAGGAGAAGTATTAATTCGAAGGTAATTCAGAAGGAACTTGGATAAATAGGACAACTTGGTAGTAGGTCGGATCGGCATGGTAAGGGATATGATTAGTTCTTTGGGTGCTTATAAGGTAATGAGTTTCTATAGGTGTCTCGTGGTAATGCTCTTGGGTTTTTGGTGACCTTCGTAGCTTGGTTGAGCTAGATGGACTCAGTCCTGACGGTTTGGTTTTGTGCAAATGGAATTTGGAGAGTCCTTGATGGCTTCTACCTCGGTTAGAGATGTATACTTTCTACTCGCGTGAGGAGCATGTGATGTATAGTGATTTTCTTCTAGATAGGATCAAATGGAAAGTTTTTGGCTAGTTGAGTACGTAGTTGCTTGTGGCTCAGAATGGATTATGAAGTTCTCATATTTATCATAGGATGGCATGGTATATGCGGTATTTTGTGTAGGGTTGAGATTTGCATGTGTGAGGTAACAGTTCAGTTCTGGAAGGAAGGTCATAAATTCTTAGGCAGCATGGATAGTTTCAGATGACTAGGTAAATGATATCACTAATTTGTGCAGCTTGATGAGGGTATACATTTTAGAAAGGGCAATGTGTTTGAGTTAAGGGTATTTATTGGTATTGTGGCGCTCTCTTGTTGGATCGACTGATGATATTAAAGTTTGCTTGGTGCACAGAAGAATTATAGGAGTATCCCTCGTGGAATGATTCAGTATTAGAGGTTTGTTACATATTCGAGTGGTGGAGTTGGGATCAGATATGGTGATTCGTGCGTTTTATGGATTTCGAGACTGGGAGTTCTCATAAACAGGTTATATTGTGGTTGTGGACCGTGAAGATGCAAGCAAAGCTAGTCAGATGTTAGTATGTGCCATGATTCAGTCATTATGAACTTTCAGAGAGTTATCTATCTGTTGCGGGTGACCAGAGTTGATTTAGGGTTCATTGGTAGGCCTAGTATGGATGTGTGTTCTGCACCGGATTGAAATTGTTGACTTCGAATTTCTATTGTTGAGGGATGTGCCATTCGATTGTCATTGAGCTTATTCGTGTTCTGGAGTGATCTATAAGTTACCCTTCTATGTTGCGAGGAGTTGTGATTATTGGTTATATGCACATATGGTTCTTTTCTATTTGGGCTTTATAGCGGAATTTGAGTGAGACGGGTATTTGGGTGTTCCATGATTGATTGCGCATTGGATATGCTCTTTCGGGCTGGCATGGCATTTCGTCATTTACTTCTCCATGGATTTGGTGATTTACTTTTGGTACTAGACATCAAATTGCGCGTGGTTGATGATTTTGAGCATGTTGACTTGAGGTGTCTCATGTGGACCAGTGTTTGGATAGGGTCGCACATTGCAGTGAAGTTATGTAGAGGTATGGTCTTTCGGGTTAGATTCATGTGTTCTGCTTCTATGAAGTGTGATGGGTTCTCAGCATTGTGTTGTGGTGGTCTGGTGAGCTTGCGGTACAACTCTCTCATTTGAGTCAATTTTCCATGATTTGAGTACATTTGGACTGTTGCTTATTGGTGCGTGAGTCGCACGGATTGTGGCTTTAGATTGTATTGATGTGTCATGTCACTAGAGTAGTCGTGTTGGATGAGATAAGGTCATTGAGATTTAGAATTAATACTATCGGATTGGATTTCAGCATGTTGGAAGGATAATAGCTGGATTCAGCTTAAAAATTTACTATGGTCCTTGCCGAAGGAGAGGGAGCTCCATGACTGGTTGATCTGAGGAATAGTTATGACTTTTTGCATGTTCCATTCATCATTGGCAGTATACGAAAGTGTTGGAATGAGGCTTTGGTTTGATAAGAGGTTTATTACCGGAATTGGGTTGTTTGAGCAGCTGCTATGATTAGAAGTTATCGCTATGAGTGTTTGAGTTATGTGGTATATCATGTGATTTTCATCTTGGATTGCGGTTATGGCTTGATACAGTGTGTTCAGACTTATTCAGTGTGTAGATGTGAGATTCTGAACTTACAGACAATTTCGGAAGTGGAAAATTGATTCTAAGGTTATGGGCTCGGGTGAATTGTGAAATTTTAGTTATGCTGTGTTACTGGACCTATATGGGATAGGGTGACGTGGGATCACCCCCTTGTATGTGCATGGTAAGGTTACCCAGCGATTTGATGGTTTTCGGAATAACTTTTAGCACGTTCGAGGAAGAACGTATGTTTAAGTGGGGGAGGATGTAAGAACCCGACCGGTCGTTTTGAGCATTTGCACTTCGCTCGCCAGTTCTCGGGCATGACTAGCCACGTTTGATGTATTGTGAATTATGTAAATCGTCGATTTTGATTTCAGGATAATCGGAACAGATTTGGAAGAACAATTCTCAGCTTTGCTTTAAATTTGAAAGATTTGACCAAGTTTTAACTTTTAGTATTCGATCTCGGATTTGGATTTTTATGATTTGGTTAGCTCCGTTAGGTGATTTTGGACTTGGGAGCGCGTCCGGAATGTGATTTGGAGGTCCGTGGTAAAATTAGGCTTGAATTAGTGAAATTGAAAATTTGGTGTTTCTCGGCCGGCAGTGGAAATTTTGATATCGCTGTCGGAATGGAATTTCAGAAGTTCGAATAGGTTCGTAGTGTCATTTGTGACTTGTGTGCAAAATTTGAGGTTAATCGGACTTGATTTGATAGGTTTCGGCATCAATTATAGAAGTTGGAAGCTCTTATTTTCATTAAGCTTGAATTGGGGTGTGATTCATGATTTTAGCATTGTTTGATGTAATTTGAGGCATCGACTAAGTTTGTGTCATATTATGGGACTTGTTAGTATACTTGGTTGGGGTCCCATGAGGCTCAGATAAGTTTTGGAAGAGTTTTTGGAAGAGTTTTTGGACGATTTTGGCGTTTTAAGCATAAGCATGTAATGATCCAAAGGTCCATTTTTAGTTCTAGAGATCGAAATTTGATTTCGTGACTTCCGGGATTTTGATAATGAATTATAGGAGTTATCTGGAAAGTTTGGTCTAATTTCATCGTCGCGATTGGGTTTTTGACGCCAAACATAAGTTAATTATTTATCGAGCGAAATGGGTATCGCACTGAGCAAATGAGCTCCGAAGAGTTTCGATTGAAGCTCTATGTTCGTATTATTATTTGTGACTCGTATGAACAAGAATCATCGAATTCCGAGTTCGTATAGTGGAGTTAGAGCCTTTTTAGTGAAAATAAATATGATCTGGTGCGCACCTTTAGCGACCAGATGTGGAACTTTTAGCGACGGGAATGGGGCTTTTAGCGACCAGAGTCGTGTTTTATTGAGATGTCTTGTCTTTTTATAGCTCATTTCCACATTTTTGGAAGAAAAAGAATTCGGCTTGGGGCGATTTTTGAGCGATAAGTCATGGAAAATCTTGAGGTAAGTCACTTTTGATCATTTCTACTCCATAATATTAAATTATCATCGAATAATCCGACTAGATTACATGTTTTTGAGGTGTAAATTGAGGATTTGGACCTAGGGATTTGACAATGAGATTTGAAGATTTGGAGGCCGAATTGTTATCGGAATTTAGTAATTTTGGTATGGTTGGACTCGTGGTTGAATGTTTTGTCGGATTTTGTGATTTTTATCGGATTCCGAGACGTGGGCCTGGGGGTCGGGTTTGGCCAATTTCGGGATTTTTGATGAAATTTGATAATTTTCGTGTGGCTTTTGTTCCTTTAGCTTGAATTGACGATATGATTCTGATTTTGTATAGATTCGGGGCGATTTGAGGCTGAGTCGAGCGGCAAGGGCATCGCAGAGTAGATTCTCGTTCGGATTAAGGTAAGTAATGATTATAAATCTTGTTCTGAGGGTATGAAACCCCAGATTTCACATCGTTTCACTATTTTGAAGTGGCGCACATGCTAGATGACGAGCGTGTGGCGTGCACTGTTGGGGATTGTGACTTGGTCCGTCCCGTAGCAATTATTAAGTTGCACATTTGACTGGAAACTATATGATATTTTGTGTTTTAGAAAATATTACTATGTTTTGCGCTGAACATATTTGGGCCTTGTGCCAAATTGTTTGGACCCTCAGGGGCTTTTTACTATTATTTCCTCACTCTATGTTTTTAAGATTTGCACTCAGTCATGTCGTGTTTTACTGATTTCATAACTCAGTCTTATTTACTCTGTGTTGTTGCATAAAATGACATTTTGGGGCTGAGCACCCTATTTTACTGATAGCCCGAGTGGCTTGAGAGGTTTCTGAGTGAGTGCGGCTGAGGGCCTGTGTTGTGAGGATATCAATGGGATCGAGCTGCGTGTCGTAGCATGTTGTACTGATTTATGATATATGGGACGTTGCGGGCTTGATTGAGTATGCCACGAGATGGCTTGTTATAGCGCTTGGATTGTAGGAGCCCCTCCGGAGTCTGTACACTCCTAGTGAGTGCAGGTACCTACTGAGTGCGAGTGTCATGTGACGAGTGATTGGGAGGCATGAGTGACCGTGAGGTTTCCCAAGGGGCTGATTATGAGTGATTGTAAGGTCGCCCGCATGGTTGATTTTGAGTGATGTTATACCCTCGGGGCGGTTTATGATACATGTTTTTGTCCGAGAGGCTATTTATGATTTTCATCACTTTAACTTTAAACTGCATTTAACCTTCGTGGGAATTGTTAGAAAGATATATTCAAATGAATTTTACTGAAATTGGATTTTTAAGCGAGATGATTGACCTATATACTATTTTGGAAGGCAGGCTATATTTATTGTGCTTTTCATGACATGGATTTATGTGTTTCTTGTTGCTCAGTCATTATTTACTTTTATTACTTACTGAGTTAGCGTACTCACATTACTCCCTACACCTTGTGTGCAGATCCAGGCATTGTTGGACATGCTAGTGAGTGTTGTTTTCATCCGTCGCGGATCTGTTGGAGTTACTAAGGTAGCTGCACGGCGGTTGCAGCCCTGCTTTCCTCCTCATTTCTTCCTATAGATTATTGTTAGTTGCTTCCTAGTCAGTATATGTCCTAGTGTTATCGGACGATACTTTGTAGATGTTCATGACTAGTGACACCCCGATGTCGGGCTTTCTTTCTGCACAGTTGTTTTGATCTAATTACTTCTTGAAGGTTTATTGATATAAATGGATTGATTTCATTTTAAGATTGGAAATGTTGAATAGTTTTGTTAGTGTGTCGGATTGCCTAGTACCACGATAGGTGCCATCACGAGCGGGTTAGTTTTGGGATCGTGACACAGAGAGTACCAAGCAAATAGGATGCGCAAATAATGCTGAGGTCGTATGCCCTGATCCAACAAAATAATAAAACGTGCACTCCCGGAGGGTCAAACGGTGCGAACCATAGATGCATCTATTACTCCGCTCGCGAATCATACGTGTGACACAGTAAAATATAAATAATAGATTTACCCCGCTCGCGAATCATACATCGACGCAGGTACTCATAGATACACACATTCAAATAGTCAATCCAGACTTCATCAGGAAAAACAATTACCCAAGGAAATGACAATTTCTCTTTTAATGGTCAAGAAGATGGTGTTTAATCATTTTAGAAATTCATTTGCCAAGTTCAATATGATTTAAGCATTTTAAATTTATCAGTAAAATTACAAGTACGGCAAGTAAAGTTTGTTTTTCGGTCCTAGACTACCCGGACATAAGCATAATAGTAGCTACGCATGGACTCTCGTCACCTCGTGCGTACGTAGCCCCCACAAATAGTAGCACACAATTAATTATTTCACCTACGGGGACAATTCCCTCTTACAAGGTTATAAAGGAGATTTACCTCGCTCTGAAGTTCCATAACCGGCCTCCAAACCCTTCCGATGACTCAAATTGATGCACAACGCCCCAAAACTAGCCAATAATTTAGCAAACCCATTAATATATGCTCAAATATCCATTAGAATCCAATTTATAACAATTCCTAACCCCGATCGAAAAGTCGATAAAATACCTTCGGGCCCACGTGCCCGGATACCGAAAATTTTTGAAGATAAACTTTACCCATAACCTCACGAACTCAAATATATAATTTATTCCAAATCCCATGTCTTATTTCGTGGTCAAAATAAAAAAATACCAATTTCTAGGTTTTCAACTAAAAACCCAAGTTTTCACTAATTTTGCATGAATTTCCATGTTAATATATATATATATATATATATGTAATCCAAGTATTTAAGTTGCAATAGGTGGGAATCACTTACCTTGACATAGATGATGAAGATGGAGCTCCAAAATCGCCCATAGGGCGTCTCTCATGGAAAAAATGAGATGAAAGGAGCCAAATCCATTTTTTGCAAACTTATGCACTGCCAGGAAACTTTCTTTGCATTTGCAGGCCTCCCATCGCGTTCGCGAAGAACAAAACTTCTCGAAAAGTCATTCCGAACTCTTCTCAGACAGCCTCCAGTATTATGGTGATAAATTTTTGCGAAAAAACTCCAAATTACAAATGGTTTAAAGTTATGAAAACTAGACTCCAATATATACAACTTTAATGTTTTGGACATCTCCCAATTCCTTATAGATTTCGAGATATAATATGCCAAAGTCAGCCCTGTGCACCACAAATTTCTTCTTCATCTTCTCGGATAGCCTGTAGTGTACCAGCCATAATTGTTTGTACACAAATCCAAATGCTAAATGGTTTACCTTTATGAAAACTAGATACAAAGAAGTACAACTTTTAGTTTTACATTATCTCACAATTTCTTATATATTGCGAGATATGAGCCTCCGAAGTAAGACCTCCGTAACAGATATTTTCTTCTTTGCGAACGCGAGGAACTCTTCGCGAACGCGAAGAACAAAGTCCCTGAAGCCAAATCCTTCTTCACGAACGCGAGAGGAACCTTGCAAACGCGAAGAACAACACTAGACACCAGCATCAGCTATTGCAAAACAACCCGAAATGATCCAAAACACACCCGAGGCCCCTGGGGCCAATCACACAAACCAGTCCCGTAACGTAACACGGACATGCTCGAGGCCTCAAAAAACATCAAACAACACCAAAATCATGAATCGCACCCCAATTCAAGCTTAATGAACTTTAGAACTTCAAATTTCTACATTCAATTTCGAAGCCTATCAAATCACGTCCGATTGACCTCAAATTTTGCACATAAGTCGTATTTGACATTACGGACCTACTCTAACTTCCGGATCGGAATCCGACCCCGATATCAAAAAGTCCACTTACGGTCAAACTTCTAAAAAACCTTCAAATTTCTAACTTTAGCCAAATGACGGACCTCCAAATCCACTTCCGGACGCGCTCCCAATACCAGAATTTTCATACGAAGCTATTCCCAGACTCGGAATCCAAACGGACATTGATAACACTGAAATGCACTGCAAATCCCTATTTATGAAATTCTTCCCAAAATGCTAACTTCCACAATAGGCACTGAAATGCTTCCGTGCCATCCAAAATCCAATCCGGACATACGCCCAAGTCCGAAATCATCATACGAACCTGTTGGAACCTCCAGATCCCGATTCCGAGGTCGTTTACTCAAAAATAACCACCTAACTGTTTCTTCCAACTTAAAGCTTCCGAAATGAGAATTCTCTTTCCAAATCGACTCTGAACTTACTGAAATTCAATTCCGACCATGTGTGCAAGTCATGATCCCTGAAGTAAAGATACTCAAAACGAGCGGTCGAGTCGTTACATTCTCTCCCACTTAAACATACGTTCGTCCTCGAGCGTGCCAAGAACTGCTCCGGAGTTGTCCAAAATCAATAGTTTAACACCTCGTGCACTTTCCCGTGCTACCACAACCCAGTTGAGTACATTAGCTCGAGTCAGTCTGAAGATTCTCCCTTTTATTTAGTCCAAGAAGCCTTAGAGCCAAATTCCTACGTCCGGAACTCTCCACCAGGTCTACTTTCAACATACGAACACCGTATCAATCACCACACGATATCCCAAAACATGATTGCATGCCTTTGCTGAATTAACACCATGCACCGTATAATTCACCTGACCATAATAACATTCTTTGATTATAATAGCCGAAATTCCATGAATTTGATGCTCCCACATACCTCATGACTCATATAAGTCATGTTCCAACTCTTGCAATACTGCCACGATGGAAGAGACGTGTAGAATTCCATAACCAACTGTCGAGCCAACAAATCATTAAGTTTATACTCCTGACAAGAGCCATCACCCCATGCTGAATCAATTAATGGTATTTTCTCTTTGATACACTTCATATGATCAGACTGCACTGATCCTAGATCCATTAATCTCTTCTCAGCCAGTACGAACTGCTCAGGCAACAAGCCACCCCAGACATGACCAAAAGTCTCATATGATGCCATAACGTGCCAATAAACTACAATCTCCAATGCTATACATAAGGAAAAGAGAACTCTGGGAGGAACTACTCAACTCACGCTCTAATATGAACTTTCCTCAGAAAATGGGAAACAAAACACACAAAAATATAATATAGAAAACCGTACTCAACATCACACTGTTGCGGCGTGCAACCCGATCCAAATAACATACCCGTGGCGGCGTGCCATCCGATCCACACATAAAATTCAGATAAGGAGATACACATCGAGCTAAATTTCTCATTACTGCAAAATACTGAATATCGGTCACAAGCAACGCTAAGTGCACAATACCATCCACGGGGAGACATCGAAGCTAAAAAACTCAAGCACAACTGAGGTGCGATATATGATCTGAATCTCACAAGCCATCATGCTCAGATAACACCATCGCTACGCGGAATCTCAACACATAAGAAAATTATCAAGCCATTTCACAACTCACACGGCACAATATAATATCAAATGAAATAGCGGACGCCAAAATAACACCCAATGTTCTAATACTCCTCCATGAGGAATGCTATACTGAAACGAACACCTTTAGCCTGATATAGAGCCCTGATGCGAGACTAGAATTCATAGTTTAACATGTTATATGCCTTACATTTTGTGCGCATTAATGATAGAAATACATTTTTTATGTGCTTAATGGAGTTTATTTCATGTGTAGGTGAATTGGAGATGGAAACCGAGCTAAATGGATGCAAATACGTCGAAAATACGCTTAAGAGGCGACGAGGGAACACCCTGGCCTTACCCAGGCGTTTGCCTCCTAAAGCGAGGCTGGCCCTGGCGTTAGGCAGGCGTTAGCCTTCTAAAGCCAGACCTAGCCTGGCGTTATCCAGACGTTAGTCTCCAAACGCCAGGTCCCTGTTTCGGTCAATTCCGAGTTTTGACAAGTTTAAGTGTTTCCCGGTTGGAATAGAAGTCTCCTACACATTTAGGGTTTGTCCTAAACTTATAAATAGACCCCAAAAACACAACTTAGGAGATTCGAAGAGACGGACGGCAAGACATCAATTTGTACAGATTTTCTTCATTACTTTGTAGTTTAATTATGCAAGTTATTTTAGATTTGATTCTTATGAATTTGTTTAGCTAACTTCTTTAATCTAGGGTTTTGGTAGAACCCGTTGGGGGATGAACTTATTTTGTTATTAATATAGTTCCGATTGGTTGATTAATCTCTAATTGTTCAACTACGTTCTTGTTGTAGTTAATTGAATGGCCATCAATTAGCTGTGCCTATTTATTATGTATCTACTTGAGAGAGAGTGCATATTTAGGTAGTTGTTTGAACAACATCACTCCCGGAGTATAGACGAAAGTCATAACCGAGGGTTTAGAGGTTGGATTAGAGATAACGATACCTCGGGTGCAATCTAAAGTGAACTGTAATGCAATCTAGCTAGCGTAACTTGAGAGAGTGCGTCTAGTAAATTATCATAATTACTTGAGAGAGATTTATGGTAGATAGAGTGTTCATGATTGATAGAAACAACTAATAAAGCTATATGAAGTATCCGAGAAGTAAATTCACCGACGGGGAAAATCATAACCTTAGATCTTTAANAACAACTAATCAAGCTATATGAAGTATCCGAGAAGTAAATTCACCGACGGGGGAAACCATAACCTTAGATCTTTATTACAATTGTTTACACCTTAGCGTAGTTAATCTTTAGTTTTAATCTTTAGTGTTAGTAATTTAAATAACATCAAGTGACAGTTGAGTATTCTGACAGCTTGCTTGATACATAAATTTCCTGTGGGATCGACTCTGGGCATAATACCC
>ML389611.1:10905-28366 GCA_005239525.1 Nicotiana knightiana | reverse complement strand
AAGCTATATGAAGTATCCGAGAAGTAAATTCACCGACGGGGAAAACCATAACCTTAGATCTTTATTACAATTGTTTACACCTTAGCGTAGTTAATCTTTAGTTTTAATATTTAGTGTTAGTAATTTAAATAACATCAAGTGACAGTTGAGTATTCTAATAGCTTGCTTGATACGTAAATTCCCTGTGGGATCGACTCTGGGCATAATACCCCGGATTATATTTGCAACGCCCGCTTAGTCTTTTATTAGACATGGTTGAGCGTGATCAAGCCCGTATTCATATTTAAATCCATCCTTAGACCTCATGCTGATTCTGATTGCACCTTACTAGGCTAATAACCTTTCACGGGTCTCTGATAACCCTTTTTTTCCCATAACACACAAGAACAACCATCATAACCGGAGCAAACCTCCATAGTCCACAACCCAACAAGCCGAGTGCCCTTCAGGAATAAATTCTCAAATTAACGATATCACCACAATCTCTTCACGTAGTATCAAATCTTCGATCAATTAAGTGACTATCTGTCACACTTATACAATATTCCCACGGTCACGCTCCCACGACCTTCCACACAAGGTAACAAGTGTGCACATCCATACCGCCGGCCACACTAATGATGTAAAGCAAATCAAGAATCCATAACCAGGATGCAAAGCCTCTTTCACCAAACACCAATCTCAGGTGACGCTGAAGATAACACCAGCTTACTCTAAACCTTCAAATCCCTTTCCTGCTCATCCGAGCTTGTGACATCCTTGTCATCACCGAACCGTAAATCTTGAATCCTCAACTTCCGAATCTCATGCTACTTGATGCACTTAATCGCGTCAATGCGCAGGAGTATAAGAATTTCATCTCATCTCCTGAACCACTAATAGAGTAAACAATTCATCATGTAGAAACTTTCTACTTAACTCATTCCAAGAGAACCATAACAACACACGATTGAATTCTCATAACCATAGAATATACAAATCCTCAAGTAGTGGTCTAAAACACCACTGCCCTTCCAGGATCCGCCTACACATCACAGGCCATAATACCTCATTACTCCCAAATAAAACCAATTACGGCGGCCGTCAAGCCTCGCACGTACCGCCACAAATCACATGCATAATCTAATCACGCTGGAGGTACTGATCACTGCCACCATCATACCAATTCAACCATGGCTAACAGACCTGAATTCTTTTAACTTATCCTCCCGAGTGGCCTTGTATCACGAGACCTTGTTGTCTCAAATCTCACAAACCATCTCATACCCTCCTTGTGCGCATGCTCGCATCCTCAACTGATACACCCATTCCGAAAATTCCTCTACGAATCCGAATTCATTTTCCCTCATTCCTCCAAATACTACACTGCAAGCCGAAGATAACATAGAACACTCCGAGCCCCTTTTCCATAATCCGCTGCAAAAGCTCGATTCTTAACCATACAGTGGGCTTGAAATCCTTAGGCACCGCATTTTAACTTTTGAATTCACTAGGACCGTTGTTGAGAGTCACACACTCTGGCTTGGTCCCGAATATAATCAACTCCAGGGCTGTGTTGGCCCATGAACACCCATCTCAATGAAGCACCCAATTGAATCACTTCCCTTGTAAATGACCTATGTACGAAGCATAAATCCTGAAGCTTCCCAAAACCCAAAAATGAGTCAATACGGCCAACTATAGCACACCTTTATCAATTCCTTTGCTCAAATTACCACTTATGTTCTTTTCCCTTAGCTGTATTAACTCACCAATACATTGATAACCCAAAACCTCACAAGTAGATAACCATGAAACGCAATCGTAGGTGGTGGGACTCTCCCACTTAGCTTGAATCTACTATTCACAACTCTGGAACCCACCAAGATTCATTATTCATTGTTGACATGATCTGGCACAACCAACTCACCAAATTCCTCGAAATCCTTTTGTTAGCATTTCACGAACACTCTGAATCTCTAGCAACATTCACATATTCGACCTCTTACTGGATAGTCAGTAAAATCCTTCGCAGAAGCTTCGCCAACCATGCGACCGCTGACCTGTTCACAGGATATAACCCACCTATTGAAATTACATGCCGACATCTTCCAATGTCTCCGCACGGGGTACAATCACTGCGACATCAATAACCCATCCTGAGCCATTTCTCATTCACCAACTGAACCAGTCTGTTCACTCCTTATGGACATCAACTAAGTGTGTGACAATATATTCCAATTCAAAGTTACATTGCGTCCTTCTTCATACCAAGTAACTCCTTTCTGTTGCATCCAATCTCCCGCCATATAATAGCCAATATTTCAAATTAAGCCCGTGGACCCAATCACCGTCCACTAAAATTCCTAAATCACTCTAAATTTTCCTCCGGGTGTGTGGTTACCCTGCCACTCAACCCATATGCTACCCTACCACTCTCCCACTTTGGTCAAACTCACTCCTTTAAGCAACTGCTCGGATTTTGCTTCTTACACCTGGCCTGGCACTCCCCACATGTCCTTCCTCATCTTTTGTTGCCCAGTTGCTGCCTTAAATTAATATCTATATCTGCAGCACTTGAACCGATAGATCCCTACCAACTTCAACCCTTTCCGAAGATCCTCCTTCTCGAGC
This sequence comes from Nicotiana knightiana, assembly GCA_005239525.1. Classification (NCBI taxonomy): domain Eukaryota; kingdom Viridiplantae; phylum Streptophyta; class Magnoliopsida; order Solanales; family Solanaceae; genus Nicotiana; species Nicotiana knightiana. The sequence goes on along the minus strand of ML389611.1, from coordinate 25,753 downwards.
CGTCAGCATTAGAAATACCCATTCAATCCTGAACCACCGCACCCCGCGATCTCTAACATCTGCTTCTCCAATACTATCTCACTATATCCTGCCCCAAAGGCGAATTGTAGAAGATCATAACACCGGGAAACTTAACACATTCAATTGAGGATGACGACACCACGTCGTAGATGAAAATTCCACCACACTTAAAAACACCAAGTCTCATTACTCTATCAACCCAAACTTGAACATTTATAGTCTGTTGCCTTTCCCCCGCCGGAAATGAAATACTGAATCTCTAAATCTTGCACTTACTAAACATCCTTCCAAGTCATTCACTGCTTTGACGCATAGACAAGCATCCTACCATTACACCACACTAGGCAATAACGCACGAATCGACATAATGATCAATGCCAAATCTCAGAACTTTAAGTAACACTGATACTAAACTGAAACGATAGAACGAACTTCCGCAAGGCAACGACAATAGCCCAATGAGATACGCAGGGAGAAACATCCTGCACCATTACAATTCCTCAATTCCTGATTTATAACAAGTGTTTCGCATCGCATAAGATTGAATGGAAAGGAAATGAAGGCATAAGCCTCAAAGGAATCAAACTGCACGATGAGGAATCAAGAAGGGAGGTGCTCCTACAGCCATGTAGCCTCTCGAAGATAAGTACAGACGTCTCCGTACCGATCCGCAAGACTCTACTAGACTTGCCCGACTCGTGAGACCTAAGGGAACCTAGTGCTTTGATACTATGTTGTCACGACCCAAAATCCTATGAAAGGTCGTGATGGCGCCCGACACCATCGCCAGGCAAGACAACACTAAATAGTAATTTAAATCCTCATTTTAGGGCTTCTGAAAACATAAATTTCCTTTAATTTAATTAGTAACAAACAAACTTTAAGGAATAACATTGATGCTTTCAAATTTCAGTACTAAACACCCCATAATCATCTCAGAACCCGGTGTCACAAGTGCATGAGATTTTATTAGGAAGTAAAATAGAATACAACAACTGTCCAAAATATAAGTTTGGACAGAAAAGAAGATACAAGTACTTGGAAAGAGATTCTGCTGGTTGCGGATCGTCTCAAAGATTCAGCTCACCTAAGTCCCCGTATCAACCACGTCGTTGTTCCCACAAGGCCACAATCCATACATGTACTTGTACATCAAAATGTATAATAAGTGTAGTATGAGTACAAAAATAACGTGTACCCAGTAAGTATCTCGTCTAATCTCGAAGAGGTAGTGATGAGAGGTCGACTTCGACACTTACTAGTGGTCAAATTATTATAATTAAATGTGACGCTAAGCATGAATGTCATGATTAAATAACATATAACAACATGAAGTGACAGCTTCTTTCATAATTATAATTTCAGTTTCCGTCATTTCAGTTAAAAACTTATATCTCAAGGCATTTAAGCAGTTCAAATCACAGAAAGTACCAAGCAAATAGCATGCGCAAATAATGTCGAGGTCGTACGGCCCGATCCAACAAAATAATAAAATGTGCACTGCCAAAGGGTCGAACGGCGCGAGCCATAGATGCATCTATTACCCCGCTCGCGAATCATACGTGCGACGCGGTCAAATATAAATAATAGAGTTACCCCGCTCGCGAATCATACATGCGATGCAGGTATTCATAGATACACACATTCAAACAGTCAATCCAGACTTCATCAGGAAAACAATTACCCAAGGAAATGACAATTTCTCTTTTAATGGTCAAGAAGATGGTGTTTAATCTTTTTAGAAATTCATTTTCCAAGTTCGATATGATTTAAGAATTTTAAATTTATCAGTTAAATTACAGGTACGGCAAGTAAAGCATGCTTTTCGGTCCTAGACTACCCGGACATAAGCATAATAGTAGCTACGCATGGACTCTCGTCACCTCGTGCGTACGTAGCCCTTACAAATAGTAGCACATAATTAATTATTTCACCTATGGGAACAATTCCCTCTTACAAGTTTATAAAAGAGACTTACCTCGCTCCGAAGTTTCATAACCGGCTTCCAAGCCCTTCCGATGACTCAAATTGATGCACAACGTCCCAAAACTAGACAATAATTATGCAAACCCATTAATATATGCTCAAATATCCATTAGAATCCAATTTATAACAATTCCTAACCCCGATCAAAAAGTCGATAAAATACCCTCAGGCCCACGTACCCGGATACCGAAAATTTTCGAAGATAAACTTTACCCATAACCTCACGAACTCAAATATATAATTTATTCCAAATCCCATGTCCTATTTCGTGGTCAAAATCTAAAAATACCAATTTCTAGGTTTTCTACCAAAACTCCAAGTTTTCACTAATTTTCCATGAATTTCCATGTTAGAATATATATATATATATATATATATATATATATATAAAATCCAAGTATTTAACTTGTAATAGGTGAGAATCACTTACCTTGACATAAATGATTAAGATGGAGCTCCAAAATCGCCCCTAGGTTGTCTCCCATGGAGGAAATGAGATGAAATTAGCCAAATCCATTTTTTGCAAACTTATACACTTCCATGCAACTCTTCTTCGAGTTCACGGGCCTCCCATCGCATTCGCAAAGAACAAAAATTCTCGAAAAGCCATTCCGAACTCTTCTCACACAGCATCTAGTATTATGGTCATAAAGTTTTGAAAGAAAAACTCCAAATAACAAATAGTTTAATGTTATGAAAACTAGACTGCAAGATCTAGAACTTTCATATTTTGGTTATCTCCTAATTCCTTATATATTTTGAGATATAAGCTGCCAAAGCCAGCCTTGTGCAATAAAAATTACTTCTTCATCTTCCCGGACAGCCTGTAGTTTACCAGACATAACTTTTTGTACACAAATCTAAATTCTAAATGGTTTGCCTTTACTAAAACTAGACACAATGCTACAACTTTTCTTTTTACATCATCTCAAAATTCTTTATAGATTGCGAGATATGAGCCTCCGAAGTCAGACATATTTTCTTCTTCACGAACGCGAAGAACAAAGTCCTTGAAGCCAAATCCTTCTTCACGAACGCGAGAAGGAAACCTCGCGTACGCGAAGAACAACACCAGACACCAGCATCAGCTATTGTGAAACAGCCTGAAATGATCTGAAGCCACCTCAAAACACACCCGAGGCTCCGGGGCCCCGTCCAATCACACAAACCAGTCCCGTAACATAACATGGACCTACTTGAGGCCTCAAATCACATCAAACAACACCAAAATCATGAATCACACCCCAATTCAAGCTTAATGAACTTTAGAACTTTAAACTTCTATATTCTATGCTGAAACCTATTAAATCACATCCGATTGACCTCAAATTTTGCACACAAGCCGTATTTGACATTACGGACCTACTCCAACTTTCAGAATCGGAATCCGACCCCGATATCAAAAATTCCACTTCCGGTCAAACATCTTAAAAACTTTCAAATTTCTAACTTTAGCCAAATGACTCCAAAATGACCTACAGACCTCCGAATACACTTCCGGACGCGCTCCCAATACCAGAATTTCCATACGGAGCTATTCCCAGACTCGGAATCCCAAACGGACATTGATAACACTGAAATACACTGCAAACCCCTATTTATGAAATTCTTCCCAAAATGCTAACTTCCACAATAGGCGCCAAAATGCTCCCGGGCCATCCAAAACCCAATCCGGACATACGCCCAAGTTCGAATCATCATACGCACATGTTGGAACCTCTAGATCCCGATTCCGAGGTCGTTTACTAAAAAATCACCACCTAACCAATTCTTCCAACTTAAAGCTTCCGAAATGAGAATTCTCTTTCCAAATCAACTCTAAACTTCCCGAAATTCAATTCCGACCATGCGTGCAAGTCATGATACCTGAAGTGAAGCTACTCATGGCTTCAAACTGATGACGACGCGCTAGAGCTCAAAATGATCAGTCGGGTCGTTACATAATCAGAATATCTCTCGCTTTCGACCAAGTCAAAATGTAGTCTTGCGATAGTTGTGCAGTTCTTCTCAGTGGATAATGTGAATGTATGTATGAAATATAACATGGCTATTTTAATGGTATCTCCGTCATTTTCAAAACCCCAATTCTTGTCATCAAAGCATTTCGACAAATCTTTCTTCTTGACATTCTTTGCACCGCCAAAGTATATATCCACAATCCTGTTAGGCATCTTTTTGTTAAACTCAAAATCTTCAGCGTCACTAACAGAATTGAGACCACTAACTACTGCAAACTCCCTGATTGAAAAGCATAATATTGTACCATTCACATAGACTAAAAATGAATCAACGGGACTTTCTTCTAGCTGCAGAACCATGACGCACCTAAACAATTGATGTTGAACCTCACAGTGCTTCATATCGAGGAAACTTCCAAAACAAGTAGTACCAAATAATTTTTACTGATCTGGTGTAAGCTTTTCTTTGAGGTCAGAGATTATGTCAGTGTTAGTGTAGGAACAGATATGCAGTGATATAATAGGCGAGTGTTTAACAAAGAGTTTTATTTCTTGCATACAAAAAAATTAAAAAGATAAATATATGATTGAAAAATATAGATGAATACAGTTATGTTGAATACATAACTCATTCATGAAATACAACATAATGCACTGATAATTACCACAAAACTGTGAGTTATGGAAATTACTGTTGTTTTAAATACAGCAGAATACAGTTTCCTTGAGAATACAGATAAAATACAGTTAGATTGAATATATAACTAAATACCGAACAACTGGTGTATTTAAAAATGTTGTTGAATGAACTAAAATACATATAAATACATCTAAATACAACAGCCAAAAATCACTGTAAAAAGTAAAAATCAATATCGAATACATATAAATACATCTAAATAAAAGAGAAGACAACCATTATACAAGCTAATAATCAATGTATGCGGACTCGAATACATATAAATACATCTATAATTACCTTGTCGTTCTATGTTTCCGAGCTAGTTCCTTTAGCGGCCTCTTTTCTCTTACTCCCTGAAGCATCATCCATGAGTTTTCTTCTCTCTTCCACATCAAGAAGCGTTGATTTTTTCGACGATTTCTTAACTTGACCTTGTTTTGTAGGGTCATTGCGTATTTTTGTTCTCCTTTCGGCTTCAGTGGTTTCTGATGAACCTGCAAATACAGGTTCCACTTGAGTGATTTGCAATCGAAAGATGGCCTATCGAAATTGAGTGCTTTGGTGGGTATACCTCGGGTAACCCTCTTCTGAGTTGTTGAATCAACCATTGAAGAGGAAACTTCAAGTTTTCTGGTGAAAACATAAAAATGGTGAATATTTTTAAAAAAAATTAGTAAAGAGAAAAAGAAGAAGCTTTAACCTGCCAAAAGCTAAAAACCTTAACACTTACTACAACTTTTTGGAGTAACAATTATTGAAAATTGAGGAAGAGAATGGCGTTGATAAAGGAGAATCGTGGTTTAACAATGGGGAAGACAATGACGTTGTGAGAGAGACATCGTGGAGAGAAAATAAGATATTGTGCGGTGATTTTGGAAGATAATAAACTGAAAGAATGAGAGAGAAAAATATTAGACAGCGTATTTAATGGATTAATGGTAGGAAGTGACCATAAATACATATTTTGCTATAAAAACTAAAAGGTAGCGAAGAAAATAATATTTTTAAAGGATTTTTATTTATAATAACTAGGGCATAAAGCTTAGCTATAGGAGGTAAAAAATAATTACAATTACCGCTTTTCTATACGTAATTCTTTTTTCTTAATAGTTAGTAGAGAATAAAAAAAGGGAACAATATAATCACCCACAAAAATAAAATTATTCACCCTTGCCTATTTACTTTTATACCCATCAAACTAATTACCTTGCCTACCCATGTCAGCTTTTGTGGGTAATTTCCTCTTTTTTCTCCTTTTCTTTTTTATTTCCCTGCTTCTTTTATTTTTTTCCTTTTCTTTTTTCGGTTTCTTATCATTTTTTTCCTTTTTCTCCTTTGCGGTTCATTTATTTTTTGCCCAAATCACATTATTATTATTATTATTATTATTATTATTATTATTATTATTAGTATTACCATTATTTAATTTTACACTCAATTTTTGCCCCTTCTTCATTTTTTTATTTATTTTTTTTCATTTTTTTATTTCTTGTTCCTTTTCTAATTTCATTTAACTCCTTTTTTCTTTTATTTTCTTTTCTCTTCATAATCTAATTTCATTTAATATTTTTGCTCTTTTTTTTTATTTCTTCTTTGTTTATACAATAAGAAAAGATAACCGAATTGTCTTTTTTTCTTTTTTTCTTTTTTTAATTCGAACAACTTATACATTATAATTGTTTTCTATTCTTTATTTTACTTTATTTTCTATTTTTTCATTTTTTATTTTTTATTTTATTTATGATTATTATAAATCATTTTTCAATTTCATTTTTTCCATAATCTATCCTGCACACATTTTTTGCTCCTTTATTTTTGTTCTTTTTATTTATTTGTAATTTTTTATATGTTAATTATTAGAAAATAACTTACTTTAGCATATAGTATATCAAAAATAATATATTACTAGCAGTTAAACTATATTATTACAGTATATTATGATACCCACATGCTATATATCATATACTGAGATGGTATATGATATCGCGAACTCTGTTAAAATTTTGAAAAAGGACCCATTGATTTTTTTCTTGAAAATTTTATAAAATACCAAATTTAACTATATTGTTACATTAGATCAAATTTTGTAATAGTATACTATGCAATAAATTATATACTACTGAATTAAATATTATATACCAAAATGGTATATAGTATGCTATTTTGGTATATCGTACAAATTAGTCTTCTTCGGTAGTTCAACTAAATTTCAAAAATCTACTCCAGAATTTCCATCAAATTGACTCAAACTGTAGCCAAAACATCCAATCAAATATTTCAAACTAAATATTTTGGTTTAAGAAAATAATTTAAAAAAAACATGAAAGCTCTATTGAAAAGTTGAAAAAGAGCTTAATGAAAACTTCAAAAAATTCAAAAAGGACCAAATTATAATATTATATTGTTATATTATATAGTATACTGTAACGATATATCGTTGGAATGAACTGGATACTAAAATAGTATATAAAATATCATTTTGGTATACGATACAAATTCTTCTTCGCCAGTTCAACGCAATATATTATACACTATTGAATTAAATACCAAAATGGTATACTGTAAGTTATTTTGGTATATAAAGGATTGGTTCATTCCTTCAAAAAAGTTAGTAGTATACTGTTGTAATTAATTATATACTCTTGAATTAATTATTTTACACTAATACGATATACAAATATAATATTTTGGTATACAATACAAATCTATCTTTTTTGCTAGTTCAACTCAATTTCAACCCAGATTTTACAATCTACTCTAAAATCTCCACCAAGTTGACTTAAACTTTAGCCACAAACCTCCAATCAAATATTTCATACTAAATATTTTTGTTTAAGAAAAAAATAAAAAGGCAAACTCCGTTGAAAATTTGGAAAAAAACTCAATGAAATTTCAAAATACTCTAAAAGGACCAAATTGTAATAGTATATTATTATATTATATAGTATATTGTAACAGTATATCACTGGAAACTGTATACGAAAATGGTATATAATATATAATTTTGATATATAGTACAAATTCTTCTTCGCAAGTGCACACAATAAATTATAGGAAATTATACACTATTGAATTAAATATTATCTACCAAAATGGCATGTAGTATGTTATTTTGGTATATAGAGATTGGTCATTCCTTCAAATAAAATTAGTAGTATACTGCTGTAATTAATTATATACTCTTGAATTAATTACTGTATACCAATATGGTATACAATATAATATTTTGGTATACAGTACAATCTATCTTCTTTGCTATTTCAACCCAGATTTTAAAAATCCACTCTAAAATCACCAGCAAATTGACTCAGAATAGAGCCACGGCCTCAAATTAATATTTCGAACATACCCCATTCAGAATCAGATTAAAATAATGTCACGGCCCAATTTTTCCTCCGTTGTGTATCGTGATGGAACATAGTTTTAAGGACTAGGTAAGCCTAACATTTACAGAATAACAACAACAATAATGAAATAACATCTAATGATTTCTGAAATGAAACTCTCTATACAGTTTACAATTTTCCAAAATCGGCAGTATATGTCATAAGCTCTACAGAGTTTACTACAGCTTCTAAATACAACTGTTCAGAATCAAGTAGAGACAGTGTATGAACAAAATAGGACGGCGACTCTGAAGCCTGTGAATGCTGCAGCAGGTTTACCTTGAGTCTCCACAAAAGCAATCCGGCTGCTAGCTAATGATCAATCGGCTACACAATAGCTGGATCTTCACAAAATATGCAAAAGTATAGTATGAGTACACCAGAGTGGTACCCAGCAAGTATCAAGACTAACCTTAGTGGAGTAGTGACGAGGAACAGTCAAGACACCTAGACTATATAACCTGAACGAGTATAAATATGGAAACAATAGAGTATGATATCTACATAAATACTACACGATGTGGCTAACAATATAGTAATTGCAATAAGAAAGGAAGACAATAAATACCAGCGGAGTACCCAAATAGTGACATAGGAGGATGAACGAAAACAAATTCAAAATGCGAGATCATAGATACAGGAAAAGACAAGTAATAACTCGACAACAACAATCGTTTCACATTAGATTTTAGGAAATAAAACTTCACGAGGTACCAAACCTCAGACTATTCACACTCACGGGTCCCAATATCTGAACCCTAGCATTTGGCAATCTTGTGCCCTCATTTCACGCCATAATCGCACTGACGACTTACGTGCCAAATAGAACCACTCTCACATAGAAGGTAAGTACAACAAGGGTATTTATACTCAACAATAACAAGGAACCCCCTTAATCTGATAAGATNCAATCCCCATATCAACAACCGCACGGCAGAAACCTCGTGCATCACAATAACCACAACCGCACGGAAGAAACCTCGTGCATCACCACAATAAGTACAACAACAACAATGACAATAATACATAGTAAGTAAGTAAATCAACTCAAGAACCTTAGATCACAAGAAACGGTAGATCTAGTTCACAAAGAAATAACCACAATAAGGAAATACTAGGCATAATAAGAACAACTCAACAAGGAAGAAAATAACATGTAACAATATTCCCGCAATGTACGGTTCAATNCGTGTATGCTTGTGCAAGTGTCCTAACATAGTTCAAACCAGCTAGTAAGCATAAGAAAAGGATCAGAAAGCATGTAGAATGTTTTCTCACAACTTCCACAAGAATAATCTCACACAGATAAGTGTACCACTATACAATATCAACAATAAGAATGCCCCCAGGCCAACACAAGTCATCACAAATCAATCCCTAACACAACGCACCTTGTCTCGCCACGTTTGCAATAGTAAAGTAAATGCCCTCATTATCTCGCCACACGTGCATAATCATGTTCCCCTCCTTGTCTCGCCACATGTGCACCCCCNGTGCATCACAATAACCACAACCGCACGGAAGAAACCTCGTGCATCACCACAATAAGTACAACAACAACAATGACAATAATACATAGTAAGTAAGTAAATCAACTCAAGAACCTTAGATCACAAGAAACGGTAGATCTAGTTCACAAAGAAATAACCACAATAAGGAAATACTAGGCATAATAAGAACAACTCAACAAGGAAGAAAATAACATGTAACAATATTCCCGCAATGTACGGTTCAATAACCAAGAAACTAACACGAGTCAAATAATTCCAAATAAGGGCAAGTCCACTAAGGCATAGGATTTCTAAACTTCTTTTAAGTTTGGACAATTACGGGAGCGAAGCAGCCAATTCAAATCAAGGTAGGCAGCGAGAAGGTCACCATAACCTCAATTAAGGGAGAAACATTTACAGAAGGGATAACTACAACTTCAACTAAAGATAAACAGTTAGGGAAAAGATAACGTGGAAGTGGAAGGAATAACAGTCTCAATTAAGGCACATAAGGATCAAATAACAGTAAGACTGGATCATGAAAAAATTGATTCTAATTAAGCAGGTAATGGTGAAACTAGTAACTAAGAAACGTAATCATAACAAGAACAACTGCATATTAAATGAATACAAGGACCTAGGAACTCTAAAAGGTCAATTTTCCACAAATAAGTCCGAGCACGTACTGGTCACCTCGCGTACACGGATTATAATTAACATATAAGACCCAAATCCTAAGGGGTAGTTCCCCCACACAAAGTTAGGCAAGATGCTTACCTCAAAGAAGACAAACTGATACTCAAAAATAAACTTCTCGGGTGAAAAGACCTCCGGACAACACAAATCTGACCAAAATAAGTTCAAAGCACAAACAAAACTTATAAGAAACTATTCCGGATCTTAAAGTCTCAATCATTATAAAAATCTAGAAATCGATCCCAAAAGTTGACCCTCGGGCCCGCACCTCAGAACCTGAGTAATTTCACAAAACTCGAGCACCCATTTCGATACGAGTTCAACCATACCAAAATTATCAAATTCTGATACCATTTCGTCCCTCAAATCGTGATTTTTCATTTTGAAAACTTTCTTCAAAAGCCAACATTTTCCTCAACTCAAAACACAAATTAAATGATAAAAATGAAGATAAAATCACAGAATATATTAAATTCTAGGTGAAGAACACTTACCCAATTGATTTTCTTGAAAAAACCAAAAAGAAGCTCCCAAAGCCGAAGTCTAAAACTCAAAATATGAAGAAAATGGCCTTACCCTCGACTTAAATGTTTCTGCCAGGACTTCCTCATCTGCGGACAAGAAACCGCATCTACAGAACCGCATTTGCGAGAAAGAGCCGGGACTGAAACTTAGTTAACAGGCCTGGAACCGCATCTGCGGATTTACAGCCGCACCAGCGGCACCGCAGAAGTGAAAGGGGAAGCCGTAGAAGCGAGATTCTTCGCAGGTGCGATCGCTGGACCACAAAAGCGGCTTTCACACCTGCATGCCAGCCTTCGTAGAAGCAAGAAAGCTCCCAGGCCTTCATGACCGCAAAAGCGGAGCCACACCTGCACTCCAAAGTGTCGCAAGTGCGAAACACCAGAAACTGACCTACCCAAAACTATGAAAAATATCCAAAACCCGACAACGGAACACGCCCGAGGCCTCCGGGGCCCCATCCAAGAATACCAGCAATCTTTATAACCTAACACGGACTCGCTCGGGGCCTCGAATCGCACCATGAATCGAATTTATGAACTTCCAATTCTTCCCACTTCTAAAACTCGTGACGAAACCTATCAAACCAACCCGGAATGACGTCAAATTTTGCAGAAAAGTCCAAATAACATAATTGAGTTGTTCCAACTCTCGGAATCGCATTCCGACCCAATATCACCAAAGTAAACTATAGGTCAAACCTCTCCACTTTCCAAGTTTCAACTTTCACCGAAATGCTTCAAACCGTCCTACGGACCTCCAAAATCAAATTCGTATGCACACCTAAGTCCAAAATCACCCTACAAAGCTGCTCAAAATCAAATGCCAACGAGCGGGACTTAAATTCTCAAAACGACCAGCCTGGTCGTTACGAATAACCACAAACTCAACAAACCCAATTTATGAGTTTCATGCTTCAAGGTCCTCCAATGGCATATTAGATTAATTTTTGTCACAATTAAATCTCCAAAAATTATCATTAATAGCACAATATACACATCATAAAACAATACCTACTGAATTCCATCAATAAAATACTCCAAAACAAACATGAAAATTCATATTTGAAACTCTAAACTTATACACATGGAGTTTAAATTCTTTTTTAGTTTGAAGTTTTGCCATAATTGAATTATGTGCTCAGCTAATTCAAATACTAAATGAATTTGCAACTAATTTAATACCAAATTTAAAACTGAAACCGAAAGAAAGAGGGAGAGAAATAAAGAAAGAGTTTAGCTATTTCCAAAACCAACAATCTTGCAAAAAAATTAGAATGTAAAGAAATTTACTTTGTTTTTGATTAATTAACCAAAGAATAACTAGGAAAGTTTGTCAGTTTGGCTTTAGGATTCTTTTGTGACTTAAGTACTAAAGTTCTAGTGGATGGGTAATAAGTTTAAGTAGGGTAGATATGTTTTGTATTATTTTAAAAATGGGTAAAGAAGGGTAATAATATAGGTTGCATGGGCATTTAGCGTAAATTGCTCAATAAAAAAATGTGCAACTGAATAATAGTTCTATCACTCTGATTCAATCTAATGACACTGCGATTAGGATCATGGTCTCTTAACTATTTAACTTTCCCTTTAAATTTATTGTAGTTTACCTCCAAAATAAAGTGAGAGGTGAAGTACTAACTAGGTTTCTATTTGTACATGATAAACTATTAATTTCTTAGCTCTTATGTAGTTAAAATAAGTGAAAACTTCATTCGTTGGGATATAATCAAGATGAGGTAACCACTTAGGAGTGTGGTGGTGGTATGAGTGTGATCTCTTCATCCTTGACCAAAGGTATCGGGTTTGAGGCCTAGGAATAAAGAATCTATGAAACACCTTACCCCTAGTGGACAAACCCAGCGCAAATCTGGATTAATTGCGTCCACAAGATACTTGATGATTAAAAAAAGCTCATATAATGATCTTGTTAATCCAGGAAGAGGCAAAGTTAGCAGTTATGGCGGCCAAGACTGCAACTTTTAGTCATTTGTATGAGGAACCCGAGGGCCGAGGTAGGGATAAGAGGTTGTTCAGGTTAGCCAAGGTGCAAGGCGCGGGACTTGGACCAGGTGAAGTGCATCAAGGACGAATAAGGTAGAGTTTTATTGGAAGAGGGGCTTATCTGTCGGAGATGGAAGACCTACTTCCATAGTCTCTTGAACGAGGAGGGGGACATAATCGTTGTCCTGGGTGATTTGGAACTCTCCGGAGTCATTGTGACTTTGGGTATTGTAGGAGGATTAGAGTTGATGAAGTTGAGGGGGCTATGCGTAAGATGAGCAAGATCAAAGCGACGGGCCGGATGAAATCTCGGTGGAGTTTTGGAAGAGTACGGGCAAGGCAGGCTTGTAGTGGCTCAATAGGTTACTTAATGTCATTTTTAGAACGAATAAGATGCTCGAAGAGTGGAGGTGGAGCACGATGGTTCCTGTATAAAAGAACAAGGGTGATATCCAAAATTTCAATAGCTATCGGGGTATGAAGCTGCTTAGCCATACTATCTAGAGTGAGTGGTGGAACTAAGGGTGAGGAGGAGTGTGTCTATTTATGAGAATCAGTTTGGGTTTATGCCAGGGCGTTCGACTACAGAAGCCATCCACCTTGTTAGGAGATTGATGGAGCAGTATAGGGAGAGAAAAAAGGACTTGCATATGGTGTTCATCGACTTGGAAAAAGCGTACGATAAAGTTCTGAGGGAGGTTTCGTGGAGATGTTTGGAGGCTCAAGGTGCACATGTAGCCTACGTTAGGTTGATTAAGGACATGCATGATGGAGAAAAGACCCGAGTGAGGATGGTGGGTGGGAACTCGGACCATATTTCGGTGATGATGGGTTTCACGACCCAAAATCCCACACGGGTCGTGATGGCGCCCAACACCGGAGTCAGGCAAGCCAACAGTTGTTTACTAGTGAGATTTTCCTTATTAACATACGAATCCCACATATTTCCCAAAGTTTTAAACTTAGCTCATTTAAACAAAAGCGGAAACATTTACCAATTTAAATACATACAACCAAAATGATCATGATCCAATATATATATATATATACAGTCCCAAAATAAGAGTCTACTATGTGCGTGCCAGGAACTAGTGTCACAAGTCAACAGGCGAACTAGTAGAATATACAAAAGATGATACAAAATTGTATTGTTGTCTGAGAGGAATAGACTGAAATAAACAAAAAGATAACTCCATAGCACAGCTGAGAAACGTCAGGGGGGTGCAGCTCATCGTCCGGTCCAGAAGATAAGTCAAGCTCCAGTCGGATAACCAGAAACACCAGCCTTAGAACCTGTACAATTAAGTACAGAAGTGCATCATGAGTACATAAATATATATGTACCCAGTGAGTATCCCACCTAACCTCGAAAGGTAGTGACGAGAGGTCGACATGACACTCATTAAGTCCCAACAGTAATAATGTAAAATAGGATATACGGAATGCAGTAGACATGTGAGGCAGTAAGCAGCAGATACCTATCAAATACAGAAAACAGGAACTACTGAAAATAAGCAACAATGTACACTTTCCTTTTTCCCCAAATATCTGTCAAGTCAATATCAATGGAAAACAGTACCCAATAGCCCAAGCTCACACAAGGGTAAAGCTTCCCCTACTCGCGAATCATACATGCGACTCGGGTGTTGACACATTGATGCGAGACTAAAATGCATAGTTTAACATGTGATATACCTTACATTTTATGCGCATAAATGATAAAATTACACTTATTATGTGCTTAATGGAGTTATTTCATGTGTAGGTGAAGTGGAGATGGAAACGGGGCTAAAAGGATGCAAATACGTCAAAAAATACGCGAAAGGAGGCACCCGGGCGATAGAGCCAAATACACTGACCCTGCCTGGCGTTAGCCAGGCGTTTGGGCTGAAACGCCAGCCCCACCCTGGCGTTAGCCAGGCGTTTGGGCTGAAACGCCAGCCCTGGCCTGGCGTTAGCCAGGCGTTTGGGTCCAAACGCCAGGTCCCCAGTTCGGCCAGAAATCGAGTTTTGACGGGTTTAAGTGTTTTCTAATTGAAATAGAAGTCTCCTACACGGTTAGGGTTCACCCTAAACCTATAAATAGACTCCTAAAACACAACTA
>ML389611.1:0-10649 GCA_005239525.1 Nicotiana knightiana | reverse complement strand
CAATAATTCTCGAAGGGAACACTCACCCAAAGCCTAAGGATCATTAATATACGATTCTTACTTGATTTCATAACAAATTCACGGGTAAATTCTCAAATTATCGCAAGCTCTAGGTTACTACCCAGTTCTTGATTTTTCAGTAATTTAGGTAGTTAATTAAGCTAGAAATCCATGCATGAAGCTAATATTAGAGTAGATTTTACTTACCTTAAATGACCAGGTCGTTTGCCCCTCAACAATGGTGGAAATCGCCCCACGGAAGAAGAAGAAGATGAGAAAAAATGTGTTAAGACCCGTGTATAAAAACACACTGTCTGGACAGTGTTTTCGCACCTGCGGCTCGAGAACCGCACATGCGGTCTCGCACCTGCGAGCAAAGGCTCGCACCTGCGGAAATGGACTGGGGAACCTGGGCCCCCACCTGCGGAGTGGAGACCGCACCTGCGGCTCCGCTCATGCAAAAATTTGTCCGCACCTGCGTGAATTGGCCAGACCACTGGGGGTCGCACCTGCGAGGCTGGGACTACAGGAGCGGTCCCACACCTGCGGCTGGTCAACCGCACCTGCGGTCACACCAAAACAGGTGCACCAGCAGCTGTTTCAGCTGGTTTTTGGCCTCGTGTGGTGTCTAGGAGGCACCTGGGTCCACCCGTTCCCCCGTCCAAATATACCAACAAGTTCCAAATCATAATACGGACTCGCTCGAGCCTTCAAAACACCCAAAACAATGCTAAAACTCAAAATCACACCTCAACACCCCAAGAACCAAACTTAGGAACTCTAAGTTTTCTAAACTTCGCTAACAACG
Organism: Nicotiana knightiana; assembly: GCA_005239525.1. Taxonomy (NCBI): domain Eukaryota; kingdom Viridiplantae; phylum Streptophyta; class Magnoliopsida; order Solanales; family Solanaceae; genus Nicotiana; species Nicotiana knightiana. Next base: position 9,841 of record ML389611.1, on the reverse strand, counting down.
CACCGAACCGACCTATACAACTCAGAATGACACCAAATTTTGTAGGCAATTCATAATTAACATAACAAAACTATTCCCGGTTTAGGAATTCCATTCGGACCTCGATAACACAAAAACACATCCCAAACCAACATAGGAACTTAAGGAACTTCTTATTTCAATATTGGGCGTCGAAATGCCACCGGGTCATCAGAAACCCATTCCGAACATACGCGCAGGTCTAAAATCATCACACAAAGCTACCGGAACCGACGAAACTCGATTCCGAGGTCGTTTACTCAAATTGTTGACCGAAGTCAAACTTGGACTTCAAGGCCAATCTTAAGGAACCAATTGTTCCTATAGCACTCTAAACACCTCCGAATCCCGGACCACCAGTCCCCGCAAGTCATAAATCATAAAAAGCCGCTATGGTAAGTTTCATTTAGGGGAACGGGGTCCGATAACGCAAAACGATCGGCCGGGTCGTTACAATGGGGTTGCATCAGGGGTCGACACTCAACCCCTTTTTATTTGCTCTGGTAATGGATGTACTGACATGCCACATCCTAGGGGATGTGTCGTGGTGCATGCTATTTTCAAATGATATTGTATTGATTGACGAGACACGAGATGGTGTGAACGCAAAAGTAGAGGTATGGAGGCAGACCCTGAAATCTAAAGGTTTCAAGTTGGGCAGGACCAGGGCAGAATACTTGGAGTATAAGTTCAGTGGAGAGACTCATGTAGGGGAAAGGGAGGTGAGGCTGGAATCACAGGTCATCGCTAAGAGACGGAGTTTTAAGTACCTTAGGTCTATTATTCAGGGGGATGGGGAGATTGATGAAGAAGTCACACATCGTATTGGGGCAGGATGGATGAAATGGAGACTTGCTTCCGGTGTTTTGTGTGACAAGAAGGTGCCACCTAAACTTAAGGGTAAGTTCTACATAGTGGTAGTCAGACCTACAATAATGTTTGGGGCTGAGTGTTGGCTAGTCAAAATCGCTCATGTCCAGAAGATGAAGGTAGCAGAGATGAGGATGTTGAGATGGAAGTGCATGCACACCAGGTTAGATAGGATCATAAATGAGGTTATTAGCGACAAGGTGGGTGTGACCCCTATTGAGGACAAGATGCGGGAAGAGCGACTTAGGTGATTTGGTCATGTGAGGAGGATGAGCACAAACGTCTCAGTGAGGAGGTGTGACAGGTTGACATTGGAGGGCCTACGGAGAGGTGGAGATAGGCTAAAGAAGAGGTGGGGAGAGGTGATTAGGCAAGACATGGCACAAATTCAGTTGACCGAGGACATGACCCTTGATAGGAAGGTATGAAAGTTGAGGATTAGGGTAGTAGTGTAGGTAGTTTAGAGTATTCATAACAGTAGTATTGGCATGCAGTTTTGCTTTCTATTGGTAGTAGATTTTTATAACTAACCGTTGTTTCTTTCTTTGTTAATCACCTTACTATCTGGTTTTTTTTTTTAATTTCATATTGTAACGACCCAGCCGATCATTTTCAGAATTTAAGTTCTGTCCAGCAGTATAAGGTCTTGAGAAACTTCATATTATGCGTATTGACTTGCGTGCGTGGTTAAATTCAGTTATTGGATGATTCAGAGTCAAATCAAAAGAAGGATTCATGTTTTGGAAGCTTAAGCGGTAAGAGTTGACTGGAATTTGACTTTTGTGTAAACGGATTCAGAATGGGTTTTGGATGATTTCAACAGCTTCATATGGTGATTTTGGACTTAGGTGTGCATCCGGATTTGGATTTGGAGGTCCGTAAGGTGATTTGAGGCATTTTGGCGGAAGTTTGAAAAGTTAAAGTTTGGAAGGTGGAGAGGTTTGACCAATAGTTGACTTTGGTGATATCGGGCTTGGAATGTGATTCCGAGAGTTGTAACAGCTCCTTTATGTCATTTGGGACTTGCCTGCAAAATTTGATGTCATTCTGGTTTGATTTGATAGGTTTCGGCACGAGTTTTTAAGGTTGGAAGATTTGAAAGTTCATAAGTTCGAGTCTTGGCGTGATTTTAGATTCGGCGTTGTTTGATATGATTTGAGAGCCCGAGCGAGTATGTATTAGGTTATAAAACTTGTTTGTGTGTTTAGACGGGGTCTCGGGGGCCTCGAGTATGTTTCGGATGGGCTACGGGTCAATTCCTCCTATTTTTGAACTGCTGAACCTGTAATCTAGTTTTCTCTTTCGCGTTCGCGTTCGCGAAGACTTATCTTGGAGGCAGGAACATTCCTTCTTCGCGTTCGCATGCCTCGTTCCACGAACGTGTAAGCCTGCCCTTTCCTTCATCACGTTCGCGTTTAGTCACTTGCGTTCGCGAAGCTATGCTTTTCCCTTCTTCACGTCCGCGTGCTGTTCCCCGCGTTCGCGTAGGTCAGTCGAGAGCCATCAGATCCTTTCTTCTCCGCGTTCGCGAGCGTGTCTTTGCATTCGCAAAGCGGTTCCTGGCAGCCTCACTTTTCTTCTTCGCGAACGCGACTCTTCCTCCGCGTTCGCGATGCATAAAGACCTGGGCAGAATAGAAGATCTTCAAATTGAGGGTTAGGCCATTTTTATAATATCTTGACTTGTAGAGCTCGGTTTTGAGCGATTCCTTCTGGGATTTTCAAGCAAATCGATTGGTTAAGTGTTCTTCACCTAGAATTTATTATAGTCCATGATTTTATCTTTATTTTTATCATTTAATTTGTGTTTTGACTTGAGAAAATGGTGGTTTTTGAAGAAAGTTTTCTAAATGAAAAATCATGATTTGAGGGAAGGATTGGTATCGAAAATTTATAATTTTAGTATGGTTGAACTCATATTGGAATGGGTGTTCGGGTTTTGTAAAATTTGTTGGGTTCTGAGGTGCGGGCCCGGAGTCGACCAAAATAATGATTGAGTTTTTATGATCCAGAATAGTTTCTTATGAGTTTTATTTGTGATTTGAAGTTATTCTGGTTAGATTTGAGCCGTCCGGAGGTCATTTCACCCGAGAAGTTCATTTTAGAGTATCGGTTTATCTTCCTCGAGGTAAGTATCTTTCCTAACCTTGTGTGGGAGAACTACCCCTTTGGATTTTAGTTTTCTATGCTAATTGTAGTCCATGTACGCGAGATGACGAGTACGTGCTCGGAAATATTTGTGGAAATTGGCCTTTTAGGATTCCTATGTCCTTCTATTCATTGAATATGTAGTTGTTTTTGTTATGATTACGTTCTTTAATTACTAGTTTCACTTCTACTTGCTTAATTAGAATCAATTGCTTCATGATCCACTCTTATTGTTTATTTGATTCGTACGTGCCTTATTTGAAACTGTTATCTCTTCCATTGCCATGTTATCTTTTCCCTAACTGCTTATATTTATTTGAATTTGTTGTATCTCTTTCGTAATTTTCCAAACTTAAAAGAAGCTTAGATATCCTATGCCTTAGTTGACTTGCCCTTATTTGGAATTATTTAACTCGTGTTAGTTTCTTGTTGTTGAACCGTACATTGTCGGACCACCTTCCCTGTTGAACTATGCCTAGTATTCTTTATTATAGTTATTCCTTGTGAACTAGTTCTACCATTTATTGTGATTGAAGGTTCTTGAGTTGATTTACTAGTCGTACTTTGTATTATTTTCATTATTGTTGTTGTACTTCTTGTGGTGATGCACAAGGTTTCTCTCGTGCAGTTGTTGTTATTGTGATGCACGAGGTTTCTGCCGTGCGGTTTTTGTTATGGGGTTGCATGAGGTTTTTGTCGTGCTATTGTTACTATTGATATTTGCACATACGGCGTGACAAGGCAGGATATATATATATGTGGGTTGCGCATGTGGCATGACAAGGTGGGAACATTATTATGCGCGTGTGGCGAGACAAAGCGAGCTTTTACTTTATTATTGCACATGTGGCGAGACAAGGTGGGCTATGTCGGGGATTGATTTGTGATGACTTGTGATGGCCTGGGGGAATTCTTGTTCTTGATATTTCTGAAGTGTTACACTTACCTGTGTGAGCTTTATCTTGTGAAGGTTGCGAGAAAACATTCTACGTGATGTTCGTTCCCTTTTCTTATGCTTAGTAGCTGGTATGAACTATGTTAGGACACTTGCACAAGCATACACGTAGTTAAGCAATCTTATCGGTTAAGAGGTTTTCTTGATATTGTTGAGTATAGATACACACCCTTGTTTACTTGCCTTCTATGTGAGAATGGCTTTATTTGGCACGTGAGTCGTCAGTGCGGTTATGAGGTGTAATGAGGGCAGAGGATGCCAAGTGTTAGGGTTCAGGTATTGAGACCCGTGAGTTATGATTAGCCCGAGGTTCGGTACCTCGTTGAGGTTATTGACTAAACCTGATGTGAAAGCGATCGTTGTTATTGAGTTATTACTTGTCTGTTCCTTATCTGTGATTTTTGGATTTAGGTGGTGTTTCTGTTCATCTTTCTGTGTCATTATTATGGTATTCCGTTGATACTTGTTGTTTTCTTTCTTATTGTAATTACCGTATTGTTTTCCATTTCGCGTAGTCTTTATATAGATATCATATTTTGTTGTCCCTATACTTTCCTTGTTCAGATTAATTAGTCCAGTAGGTGTCTTGAGTGTTCCTCATCACTACTCCACTGAGGTTAGTCTTGATACTTGTTGGGTACCGCTGTGGTGTACTCATACTACACTTCTGCATATTTTTGTGCAGATCCAGGTATTTTGAAGTCCGATGATCATTAGCTAGTTGGGCGGATTGCTGCTGTGGAGACTCAAGGTAAATTTGTTGATGCATTCACAGGCTTCGGAGTTACCTTCTGATTTGTATTCACACTGTTTACCTTATTTCAAACAGTTGTATTTAGAAAATGTAGTAAAACTTTGTAGAGCTTACGACTTGTACTATCGGGTTTCGGGAATTGTGAATTTTATAGAGATTAATTGTTAGATCCTATTTCATTATTGTTGTTATTCAGTAAACATTAGACTTACCTAGTCCCTAAGACTAAGGGCCATCACGATACCCAACGGAGGAGAAATTGGGTCATGACAAGTTGGTATCAGAGCTCTAGGTTCATAGGTGCGAGTCATAAGCGAGTTTAGTAGAGTCTTGTGGATCGGTATGGAGACGTATGTACTTATCTTCGGGAGCTATAGAACTATTAGGATAGTTTCACTTCCTTCATTCCTATCGTGCGAGTTCATTGATCTCGAAGTTTAAACTTTTATCATTCCATTCTCTCACAGATAGTGAGGACACGAGCTGCAGTTCCTTATGACGTTATCCACGGAACAGATGTCGCTAGGGGTAGAGGCAAAGGCCGGCGAGGAGCACGTGCCGCAGCTATGGCACCTACCAGAGAAGCAGTTGAGGAGCTTCCAGTAGTTCCAGTTGATGGGCAGGTACTGGAGGCTCCTGTTGTTACCCCCAGACTTCAGGATACCTTAGCATAGTTCCTGAGTATGTTTGATGCATTGACTCAGAGCGGGATTGATTTTGGGTGCACCAACTACTTCACATACGGGGGAGGAGCTCAGACTCTCACCGCCCATACTCCAGAGCAGCGAGTTCATGTTGTTCAAGTTATAAGTGCTATGGCGACACAACCTGTGGTTCCAGTTCAACCTGTGGTTAGTGCAGCAGCATCTAAGGAAGAACAACTTAGACTTGAGAGGTACAATAAGTACCACCCTCCTACCTTCGGCGAATTGGCGACAGATGATACCCATGGTTTCCTGGAGGAGTGTCACTGCATTCTTCACACTATCGGTATTGTGGAGACGAGCAGGGTTGCTTTTGTTTTGTTTCAGCTCAGGGGAGCAGCTTATCAGTGGTGGCGGGCGTATGAGTTAGGTAGCCCGGTCTGGGTCAGCTTCAGTCACATGGGTTAAGTTTTCAGAGATGTTCCTGAGAGAGTTTGTGCCTCAGTCCCTTCGAGATGCATGGCGCACAAAGTTTGAGCAACTGCACCAGAGCATTATGTCAGTATCGGAGTATGCCGTCAGATTCAGTGATTTGGCCAAACATGCACCTACTTTGGTCGCTACAGTTAGAGAGCGTGTCCGTAGATTCATTGAGGGACTCAGGCATGATATTTGGTTCAGCATGGCTCGGAAGTTAGAGTCAGATGTTTCATTTCAGCAGGTGGTAGGGATCACTCGCGAGTAGAGGGCATGTTGGATCATGAGAGAGAGGACAGGCGAAGCCATAAGAGAGAGGACAAGTGAGGTCAGGAGAGAGAGGACAGAGATGCAAGGAGGCCTCGTAGGCCGGTGAGATCTACTGGTCCTTATTTTGAAGGTAAGGTACGACATGGTAGAATTTTTGTGGATCACCCAGTTCAGTTTGCACTTCCGGTTTCGCATAGTGTTTCAAGTTCTCATGGGTCTCAGGGTACCCGTACTGCATAGTTTCCACAGCCACATCAGCAGAGAGGTTTCTTTGAGTGTGGAGGTACTAACCACATGATGAGAGATTGTCCTAGACTCTGTACAGATGTGTCATAGCGGGGTATTCAGGCGAGTAGAGGGCCCCCAAGAAGGGGAGGCCCGACCAGTTGAGGTGTTTCAGATGGTAGGCTGGAGGCCGTTGCGCCAGATAATGTCATACAAATATGCTTTTGATTTCTTACAGAGGGGCACCATTCGTATTTTTGTTTCTGTTCTTCTTATCGGGACGAGTTTCCTTATTTTTTGTTTCACTTATGGGTGAGTTTCATGATTAGCACTATGTAATATGTTTTCCCATGTTGGGAGATTCTATAAGTGGTATCCCGTGTCTATCATTTGTTTTTATTCATCATTGAGAGTTCTGAGACTAGAAGTGAGTTCTTGTTGTCCATTATGGTAGGTTCTAATGTGTTTCCTGAGTATTCTTGGTTACGATTTGTGATTTGATATGTTTGAGTCGGGTTGTGTGCCGCGGTGGAGAGTTATACCAGGAGAGGTCCTTATGATTTGTTCATGTACTTTGATTGTCCTATTTAAATTGATTCATAGCATGGTTCTGATAGAGAGTTGTGCATGTCGGGCTTGTTTGATATTTCTCTTATGTGTTTCTCTTTACATATTCAGTCATTTTCGTTTTGTGCTTCTTGAGTTTTAGCTTGCGGGTTGTGTGCCCAGTGGTGTTAGTTGTGACTTGTTGATTCAGGCATATGGTTATGAGTTCTTCGTGTTTCTTGCGTTATTTTCAGCGTTGTGGAGGTTTGAAACGGGTTTCTAACGGGTATGAGGCTAATTGTCGGTGCTGGTTTTGATTACGGGCAGTTGTTGTGTTCAGAAATGTTATTACAGGCCTATGTGTGGTGTGTTATGTTGTGTGGTCATACCTTGTGGGCGTAGGCATGAGTTTTTATAGCTCATTAAGACTGATATCGGTATGGATTTAGAATCGGGTCTTTTGGAGATGAATGGAGGATGAGAGTTTTGACTCTAGGGCTTACCGGTGGTGGTAGAAAGGATAAATTATGGATGAGATGGTTTCGCCATGTTGGAGGTATGTATTCAGTGATTTGAAGACTTCAAGGCGATTCTTGGCACGTTCGAGGACGGACGTCTGTTTTAAGAGAGGGAGGATGTAACGACTCGGCCGGTAGTTTTGAGAATTTTAGTTCCGTCCGGCGGCATAAGTTATGAGCAACTTCATATTATGTGCATTAACCTGCGTGCGTGGTTGAATTCAGTTATCGGATGACTCGGAGTCAAATCGGAAGAAGGATTCAAGTTTTGGAAGCTTAAGCGGTAAGAGTTGATCGGAATTTGACTTTTATGTAAACAGCTACGGAATGGATTTTGGATGATTTCAACAGCTTCATAAGGTGATTTTGGACTTAGGCGTGCATCCGGATTACGATTTGGAGATTCGTAAGGTGATTTGAGGCATTTCGGCAGAAGTTGGAAAAGTTGAAGTTTGGAAGGTGGAGAGGTTTGACCAATAGTTGAATTTGATGATATCAGGGTCCGAATGAAATTCTAAGAGTTAGAACAGATCTGTTATGTCATTTGGGACTTGCCTGCAAAATTTGATGTCTTTCCGGGTTGATTTGATAGGTTTCGGCACGAGTTTTTGAAGCTGGAAGATTTGAAAGTTCATAAGTTCGATTCTTGGTGTGATTTGTAGTTTTGGCGTTGTTTGAAATGATTTGAGACCCCGAGCAAGTCCGTTTTAGGTTATAGAACTTGTTTGTGTGTTTAGACGGGGTCCCGGGGGCCTCAGGTGTGTTTCGGATGGGCTATAGTTCAAGTCCTCCTATTTTTGAACTGTTGAACCTGTAATCTGGTTTTCTCTTTCGTGTTCGTGTAAGCTCCTTCACGTTTGCGAAGAGTAATCTTGGAGGCAGGAACGTTTTTTCTTCGTGTTCGCATGCCTCGTTCCTCGAATGCGTAAGCCTTCCCTTTCCTTCATCGCGTTCGCGTTTAGTCACTCGTGTTTGTGAAGCTATGTTTTTCCCTTCTTCGCGTCCGCGTCCGCGTCCCGTTCCCCGCGTTCCCATAAGCCACGCCATCAGACCATTTCTTCTCCGCATTCGCGAGCATGTCTTCGCGTTTGTGAAGCACATCCCGGCAACCTCACTTTTCTTCTTCGCGAACGCTACTCTTCCTCTGCATTCGCGATGCATAAAGACTTGGGTAGAATATAAGATCTTCAAATTGTAGGTTAGGCATTTTTATTATATCTTGACTTGTAGAGCTCGGTTTGAGCAATTCCTTGTGGGGTTTTCAAGAAAATCGATTGGGTAAGTGTTCTTCAACTAGAATTTATTATATTCCATGATCTTATCTTTATTTTTATCATTTAATTTGTGTTTTGAGTTGAGAAATGGTGATTTTTGAAGAAAGTTTTTAAAATGAAAAATAATGATTTAAAGGACGAATTGATATCGAAAATTCATAATTTTAGTATGATTGAACTCGTATTGGAATGGGTGTTCGGATTTTGTGAAATTTGTCAGGTTCCGAAGTGCGGCCCCGGGGTCGACTTTTGGGTCGATTTTTAGATTTTGATAAAGATTTATTCTTTATGATCCTGAATAGTTTCTTATGAGTTTTATTTGTTCTTTGAAGTTATTCTGGTTAGATTGGAGTCGTCTGGAGGACATTTCACCCGAGAAGTTCATTTTAGAGTATCGGTTTGTCTTCATTGAGGTAAGTATCTTGCCTAACCTTGTGTGGGGGAGCTACCCTTTAGGATTTGAGTCTTCTATGCTAATTGTAGTCCGTGTATGCGAGGTGACAAGTACGTACTCTGACTTATTTATGAAAATTGGCCTTTTAGGGTTCCTATGTCCGTATTCATTGAATATGCAGTTGTTCTTGTTATGATTACGTTCCTTAATTACTAGTTTCACCTCTACTTGCTTAATTAGAATCAATTTCTTCATGATCCACTCTTATTGTTTACTTGATTCATATGTGCCTTATTTGAAATTTTTATCTCTTCCATTTTCATGTTATCTTTCCCAAACTGCTTATTTTTATTTGAATTTGTTGCATCTCTTTCGTAATTGTCCAAACTTGAAAGAAGCTTAGATATCCTATGCCTTAGTTGACTTGCCCTTATTTGGAATTATTTGACTCGTGTTAGTTTCTTTTTGTTGAACCGTACATTGTGGGACCATTGCTACATGTTATTTCCTTCCCTGTTGAATTGTTCCTATTACGCCTAGTATTCTTTATTATAGCTATTCCTTGTGAACTAGTTCTACCGTTTCTTGTGATTGACGGTTATTGAGTTGATTTACTTCTCGTGATTTGTATTATTGTCATTTTTGTTGTCGTACTTGTTGTGGTGATGCACGAGGTTTCTGTCATGCGGTTGTTGTTATTGTGATGCACAAGGTTTCTGTCGTGCGGTTGTTGTTATGGGATTGCACGA
>ML389608.1:23132-64187 GCA_005239525.1 Nicotiana knightiana | reverse complement strand
CACAAACAATTAAAATCATCCAAATACTAGTATTAAAAGCATGCAAAAATTAGGTACTCACAATAATGAATAAATTACACAGCAAAATTCATTATACTACAGGGAGCCTTCATAGGCCCAATATTAACCTGGAAATCAGGCCTTCAAGCAAAGCAAGTCTGAAGTATATAGGTGGTCCATCCGTGGCACATAGAATTAGGTTCCTAGTGTGTCAAAGTTCCCAAGGGCCTCAAGGACCTTGGGCAATGCTCACACCAGGACAACACTTATAGAAAAAGTTCATACAAGATTGGAAGACCAACCCTAATGTGTCAAAGTTCGGAGGAGTCTCAAGGACCCTAGGCAGTGCTCACACTGGGGGTGGTAGGAACCTGGATAACTAAGAGTAGAAGTTTGAAAACCAATACATAGGGGGTAAGGGGGATAGTTTGCAAAATAGTTTTGTTTTCAGAAGCAAACAGATTCAGATTACATGGGTTCAAACAAAGTTGTACCAGGAAACAAATAGAATCCATACTCAGCAAATAGTCTTAGCAAATTGGTATTTATTCAAACTAGATACTCGTACCAGTATTTAAAGTAATCATAAAAGAGCAAGGATACTTGAACTAACACACAGAATTATTCACATATTACATGCTTTGCAGAACATACAACCGATTATACAGGGTTTCACATTATTGGAGATAACCTAGCTAGCATTATCACTAAATGAAATCATGTGGGCATATAGCAAACAGAAACACGCTGAGGTTTTGAAATAAACTAACCAAATAAGCACATAGAACAGAAATAGGATGACAAGAGTTTAAAGTATACCAGTTGAGAAGAAAGCAAACAAGAATGTAACAGTGATTTGAATCCAGAGAGTCTAGCCTTGGCTTTCAGCCAGCTAGACAGTGCAGCAAATCAGAATAACAGAAAGAGAGAACTTGAGTTTTTTTTAGAGAACAGAAAGTTTAAGAGTTTCTGAGAAGGTCAATGTGTGTGTTTTTGAAATCAGAACAAAGAGAGGGTTTAAATAGCACACGATAGAGTAATACAAATAAGGTATGAAAATCAATTGAACACAAATAAGGTATGAAGATCAGTTAATCAGTCAATTAAGGTTAACAGGAATCAATTAACAGGCATAATCAAGTAAGTATCACTTAATTTAAGGAAAATCTTTCACGGAATAAATCAGTAGACAAGATTAGGGATAAATAAGGTAAGCAGTAAGTCTAGAAATCAATTATAGGTCGGTCATAATAATCAAAGCCCAAAAATCAGGCCAGTAAGGGAAATAAGGAAAGTACCCCCAATTATACATAAGGTAAAAATCTTCTAAGGAAATATCGGTATTAAAGGAAAGTACAATTTCAAACCCTAATTAGGAAAGTAAATCAATTAAGCACTTTAATTAATAGAACCAAAGTAAACGGGCAAAACATTATAACAAACAGACGAATAATTGAAACCCTATGGCATATCAAAGACATAGAGATGAAACTCAAGTAAAAATCAGTTGAAACAGTAAAGAAGAAAACCAAAGTTGAAACACTTAAACGTTTAAACATTTTTGCAGAAACCCCATTAGAAATCAAAACCCTAATTTTTAGGGTAAAATAAAATCGGTTAACAGTAAATAGCAAAAATAGAAAACTTTAAGGAAAAATATCAAACAAACTCAAAATCGCTTCAGATCTAAACGGATTCAACCGGAAATAGCTAGGTTCATGAAAATAAACAGAGGTGAATCAAAATATGGTTGTAACGACCCGGCCGGTCGTTCCGTGAGATTTACCCCGTTTCCCCCATTTCTGCATTTGTCATATATTGTTAGCTTGTTTTTGTTGTGTTGGCTCAGTTGGTTTGGGTCTGGAGTGGTCACGGTGAGAATTGAGGCATTTAGTCTCTCAAAGTAGCCTAATAGTTTAGAAAGTCAATTGAGAGTTGACTTATTGGTGAACGACCTCGGAATGCAGGATTTTATGGCTCGGACAGCTTCATTAGGTGATTTAGGACTTAGGAATGTGTTCGTAATGAAGTTTTGATGTCCGGTGTAGAATTAGGCTTGAATTGGCGAAAGTTAGTTTTTGGCGATTTCCGGTCGGCAGTGGAAAATAGGCTATCATGGTCGTAATGGGATTTCCGAAGTTGGAACAGGTCCATAATGTCATTTTGGGTATGTGTGCAAAATTTCAGGTCAATCGGAGGTGTTTTGGTTGGTTTCAGCATAGTTGGCAAATTTTGGAAATTTCAAAGTTCATAGGCTTAAATTTGATGTAATTTTGGTGCTTTTGTGTTGTTTTTGGTATTTCAAAGGCTCGGCTAAGTTGGAATAATGCTATGGGGTGTGTTGGTATGTTTGGTTGGGGCCCCGAGGGGCTCGGGATTGATTTCGGATGGTTGGCGGAGTTTTGAACTTGGAAAATTGCAGCAAATGGCTGCTAGTGTAGGTTTCTGGTGTTAGCCGCAGGTGCGATGTCGCAGGTGCGAAAGGAGGCTAGGCAAGGGAAATCCGCAGGTGTGAAGAGATGGCCGCACCTGCGAAGACGCAGGTGCGGAGAAGTGGGCGCAGGTGCGAGAATTGGTCTGTTAGTGGGATTGCGCAGGTGCGACTAAGTGTCCACAGGTGCGGAAATGCTGGGCAAAACAGCATAAAAGAGGCATCCGTGAAATTTTATTCATTCCCCCATTGTTGCATGCGGTTGGAGCTCTTTTGAAGGCAAATTGAAGAGGAAATTAGTGGTTCTTTAGTGAAGGTAAGTTCTCGGGTTATTAAAATCATTTCTATGATATTTTGTTCGTATTAGGCTTGTAAATTGGAGGATTAAAGTAGGAAAAGGTTGGGAAAAATAGGTGGAGGATTGGAAAAATTCTTTTGGCAATTTGGGTAGGCAATTGTCGTCCGATTGTGGTGTTTTTGGTATGTGTAGAATCGTGGGAGGATGAGGTTTCTAGTGATGTAAAATTTATCGAATTTCGAGACATGGGCCGGGGCTCGGGTCTGGCCGAATTTCGAGATTCTTGTATAATTTGATAGTTTTCGATTGGGTTGTGTTCCCTTAGTATATATTAATGATGTTAAACTGGTTTTGGCTAGATTCGGAACAATCGGGAGCCAATTTGAGGGGCAAGAGAATAGCGTACTAGTGTTGTGGCCCGGTAGAGGTAAGTAATGGTTATAAATCTTGTCCTGAGGGTATGACGCCGCGGACTGCATATTTCTCACTGATTTTAGAATGGCGCACATGTCGGATGACGAGTATGTGGTGCGCACTGATTTTTTTTGGATTGGACTAGGTCCACTCCGCGGCAACTAATGAGTTGCATATTTTACTCAAAACCTTATGTTAAATTATGTTCTAAAGATTGTTGAAATATTTGGGCTATAAGCTGTGTTTGGGGCCTCATGCCGATCTGTTTAGACCCCTTGGGGGATTTTTACTGATGTTTTCCCCACTATTTATTGATGATTTCACTCAGCCACATTGTGCTTACTTTTTTCAAAACTCAGCCTGATTTACACTACTTTGAGATTTTAAAAATGATGTTTTTGGTCGAGTACCCTGTTTTTACTGATTCGCCCGAGGGGCTTTTGAAAGGTTCTGCTGAGTGAAGCCAAGGGCCTGATTGTGAGGATATGATACGCCATGAGGTGGCTTGATATTAGCGCTTGGGCTGAAGGAGCCCCTCTGGAGTCTGCACACACACCTAGTGAGTGCACCGAGTGCCGAGTGATGAGTGACGAGTGACGAGTGATTGCGAGGCATGAGTGACTGTGAGGTGCTGAGTGACTGATTACGAGTGATGGTGAGGTATGCCCGAGGGGCTGCTTCTGAGTGACTGTGAGCCATACCCGAGGGGTTGATTGTGATACATGTTTTCACCCGAGGGGCTATTTATGATTTTACTACTTTCACTCTGAACTTATGAAATATGTTTTTTCCCGAGGGTCCTCTTTATGATTTACTTAATTTTCATACTAAATCTTTCGGTTTGAAGTTGTTGAAAATATACATGTCTCAAAGGATTTTTCTGAAAGGGTTTAAGGCATGATGATATCATATATATATGTTTATACTGTTGGAAAGAAAGGTTGTGCATATTGTGAATTGATGACATTAATTTCTATGTGATTTCTTTCCACTTAGACTTGATTTATTTTCATTACTACTGAGTTGGCGTACTCACATTACTCCCTGCACCCCTGTGTACAGATTCAGGTGCAGATACCGAGCATTAGCTATCTTTTCCGTGCGGAGCCAGCGTGCGGGATATAGAGGTAGTTGTTCAACGTCCGCAGCATCTCTGTTTTCCCTTCTTGTTATATCTAGCTATTTATTCGGAGGTTTTTGTATTATAATAGTATACCTTTGGCTTATTTCTCTTAGATGCTCATGACATGTTGGCTCCGGGTTTTGGGGTTGGTTGCACTGTGTAATTGGCCTAACGTATTTAGTAAACTCTGTATATTTTATGAAATGCTTGAAATTGGATTGGGATTTTGAAAGAAATTGTGAACATGTGGTATTGGCTAGCTTAGTTCCATGATAGGCGCCATCACGGCCGGTTTAGGTTTTGGGGTCATGACAATGGTTTGAACCAGAGATTTGAAACCATAAAAATATGAAAATACTAGTACTCACAGATATCGTAGTGAACATTGACGGATTAATCGAGAAATGAGAGACCTTGAACCAAATCTGGTTCGAATCCCTTGAGATTATCCTCAAGTAATATGAAAATCATACAACCGGTAGAGAGATGAGGCCGGATAAGGCATGAAATTGAAAGAAGACCCCATGAATCGAGGGGGATATCAGTGACGGCGTGCTAGGGATAGAAGGGGGTGAGAGAGAAGAGAGGGGGAAGGGGATTGAAGGAAGGCGGATTCAGAAAAATGGGGGTAGGGTTAGGAGGTTTGTGTAATTAAAAAAGGAAAGGGTGCCCTATACCGTTGATCTTTTGAGATCAACGGCCAGGATTAGTTCTAGGCTGGGCGGGTTATGGATATTGGGTTATTGGGTTTGGGTATTGGGTTATGGATTAGGATAATTGGGTTGATAGTTATTAATTAAAAAGGGCTATATTTTAAATACCCACTCAATTTAACAAAATAATTTATAAATATAATTAGTACATGATAAAATATGCTATTTGTGTATGAAAATAATTTAAAATAATTACTTAATATTATAAATATATAAAAGGTCATTTTCGTGTAAAAAAATAAAGTAATTATGCATACATGGGCTATTATTGCAAAGATATTGCAATTATAACCTAAAGATATAAATGTAATTATCCATAAAATAATTAAAGCTTAATACAGATATAAAATGATAAAAATAAGCAATAAAATTATTATAAAATCATTCGTGATACAATTAGTAATTATTTAGATAATAAAATGATGGAATAAATTAATTTTAAATCCTTAAATTACAGAAAATTATCGAAGATGCTCATGCATTATTTTGAAAATATAGATGCATTTTGAAAATATATATGGGAAAAATTGGGTATCAACAGGGATCAAAAATCTCTTGCCAATCAACACATGAAGACATTTAGATCGTGAAATTCTAACTTTGTTTCCAAGAGATTCAAAGTTCGACTTGGGGTAATTCTTTGAGTTCAACCATTCTTCCGCCGCGTTGGCAGGTACGCTAATTTTGTTCTTTCCCCACGATTATTTTTATTTCATTGGTATCAGAGCCATGGTTGAATGATCCAGTTATTCATGTAAATTGTCTTGAAATCGATGTTTTATAAATTTAGGTTGAGATTTTTTTTATTGGCTAATTTTTTACAAGTTTCAGAGAAAACTGTTTCTGGTTTTTCGCTTTTTGGCCATAACTTGTTAAATATTTTTGTCAAAAACTTATATATTCATGACATATTCGTTTTGGGCTTTCCGAAAATATTTTTTATTTGAAAAACAGAATTTTTTAACTTTAAAAACCCTTTTATGATCCTTTTTGTCTTCTACTAGAAATTTGTGACATACGTTGTCGCATTAAATGGTAACAACCATATTTCTGATTCCTTGGTCCTATTTCAGATATGGATGACAGGGACAAGTTTGAATTACTCCAAGTGGGAGTTCTCGAAGTCAAGGAAGGGGACAATGTAGAAGGGTACGTTGTCGCAAGACTTATATCTATAATGATTCAGACTCGGTGCCTGAAGTCAGCAGGAATGTCCCCAGGACGAGACAAAATGAGTTAAGGGATCGAAGGTATGAACGAAGGGAAAGAGAAAAGAAATTTAGGGAGTTTAATGAATTTAAAATGTTGCCCTGATGTTTCTATTCCTGAACATGTACACCTTTTTAAGTTAAAAAGAGTTGATTGGCTAATTACGTAGAAATTACTGATTGGGAAGCATTAGCTATTTTAGAGGACTCTCTTCGAGAGCCTTGGGGTGAAATTTAACTAAGATTTATCATGATATTTGGCCCAGTGCATCTTTTAGCGTATATGTGCGAGAGTTAGTGTTCTATTAGTACATGTATGTCCTAGCAAACATTTAAATCATTATTATGTGTTTTATCTTAATGAAATTTAAATTATGTTACTTGTCTCAACACTTACAAACATTGCTTATCATATTTTTTTTGTAATGGATTGAGACTTGAAATTAAGTACACACTAAGAAGTGATTTTAATATTAATTAAAATATTTAGATATAGATTATGAATGAAAATGTAGTAATCGTTCGATTCTATACTAAATGTATAATTAATATTATAATTCATTTACTTGAGTTTGTAATCACATGCATAAATTAACTTGAAGGATATATTGATGAGTTAAACTTGTAATATTGTCTCTAATAACAGACATGGCATCGAAAAGTATCATTGTTGTTGATACCCAAGTTTTCTCATATATTTTTTAAAATATATATATATATACATTCAAAATAGTGCACGATCATCAACAAGTATTTTTCCATGATTTTCTATAATTTTTAATCGATTTATTCCTGCATTTTATTATGTAAATAATTATTAGTCGTATCGCAAATAATATTATAAGGATTTACTATTTAATTTTTGTCATTTATATTCATATTAAGCTTTAAACATTTTATGTATAATTATATTTACATCTTTAGGCTATAATTGTAATATATCACAATGATAGCCACACATATGCATAATTACCTTATTTATACAGAAAAGTGACTTTTTATATTTTTATAATGCTAAGCAATTATTTTAAATCACTTTCATGCACAAATGATATTTTTCTTATTTATTAATTATTTTTTATAAATTATTTTATTAATTTAATTGGATATTAAAATATAACCCCTTTGCCTAATTAATTTCTATATTTACATCTTTAGGCTATAATTGCAATATATCGCAATGATAGCCACACATATGCGTAATTACCTTATTTATACAGAAAAGTGACTTTTTATATTTTTATAATGCTAAGCAATTATTTTAAATCACTTTCATGCACAAATGATATTTTTATTATTTATTAATTATTTTTTATAAATTATTTTATTAATTTAATTGGATATTTAAAATATAACCCCTTTGCCTAATTAATTTCGAACCTACCCTAACCCAATTGCCCCAACCCAATACCCATACTCGTACAACCCAGACCAATACTCGTCCAATTAACCCGCCCGGCTATAAGTTCCAATCCTGGCCGTTGATCTCAGAAGATTAACGACTCCTAATCACCCGCTTCCTTTTAATTAATCAAACACCCCTAACCCTAGATCATTTTTCCCCACCCGCCGTCATCAAATCCTCTCATCTCCTCACCCCTCACCTTCTCAAACCCTAATCTGTTGTCACCCATTTCCCTGTGACTCCTACCCAGAAATGGAATCATTTCTTGATTCCTTGCCATATCTAGTCCTACTTCTTTACCTGCTACTCATCTGGGGTGTCACTTAACTGGCTTGTCTCGAATGGCAAGTGGATCTCAAGAGATTCGAACCAGATCTGGTTCAAAATCTCATATATTTTGGTTGTTTTCGTCTATATTCATCCTAACCTCTGTGAGTACGATTATTTTTTTGTATCTTTTAGTTAGGGTTTCAGATTTTGATTCGAACCAGATTTGGTTCAACTTCTGTTTGTTTTTATGTTATTTTCCATCTATATTTTCTCTGTCATTCGAATCCTCCTATCTTTAGTTGAATCTTTTACTTAACCTAAAACTAGGGTTCAGATCTTTCCAAATATAAAATAATTTTTATTTTATTTATGTATTTTTTCTTTAATGTTTCAGTATCTCTATCTCTGTGTTTTATAGTTTCTTTATTATTTCTGATTGATTTTACTTACCCAAAAATTTAGGGTTTTTGATTTTCAAAGACGAACCAAATCTGTTTCAACCATTAATGCTTCATCTCTGTGTATATATTAAGGTTTTCCTTTATTATTTCTGACTGATTTTACTTACCCTAAAATTTAGGATTTTTTATTCTTCAAAATCAAATAAAATAGGGTTCAAATCTTAATTATTTCCACCTATATGTCTTTGTGCATCTCTATTGTAGTTCTTTTATATTTCTGCCTATTTTTACTTATATTAAATTTAGGGTTTTTCGTTCATTTAAGTATTTTTTTTTTCTTTAATGTTTCTATCTATTTGTCTCTATGATTCTTGCTGTTAATTGCTGACTAATTAGGTTTTTTGAAATATCTACTGAGATTTCAATCTTTCTTTTTCTTGTATGGTACTGATATTTTCTTTTTTGTTCGATTTACTTGTTCTCATTATTTTCTTACCTTATTTGATCTGGTACTTAACTATTGATTGATTCTGTATAATATTTTTCTTAACCTAAGTAGTACTTGCCTGATTATGTGTTGCTAATTGATTAAACTCCGACTTAAATTGATTATGGAATTATTTTCATTCCTTAATTATGTATGATTGACTTATTAACTTATTTGTCTGCTTAATTAAGTGATATTTAAACCCCTTCTCCCTCTCCCCTTAGACAGACTCGAACTCTCCTATTCTCACTAAAACTTAAGCTCTCTCTTGTTCCCTGGTGTTCTAATTTATGTGCTAAGTGTCTCTTGTTTTGGCCAGCTAAAAGCCAAGGCCAAGTTATTCTGGGATTTCCCTGTTGTGGCGTACTTGCTTATTGTCTTACTTAACTGGTATGCCCTAACCTTTGCAATTTCATTATCTATGCTTTGCTTGACTAGCCTGTTTCAATTCCCATTATGACTCTGTCCTCTATATGATTCTATGACTTCATTTAGCAATTGTTAACTTAGGACTAAGTTATTTGAATAATATGAATCCTCTCATAAGTTAGTTTAAGGTTTAGTTCGTTTCACTAATCCTACAGTTGTTCTGGACTTTGCACACTATGAACATGTAATCAGTCAATTTGTTGCTTAACTCCCCTGCCCTGTCTGTTTATTTCATGTATATGGCCAACTCAATTGATTTTCCTAACTGCTTCTGTGATAAGTACTAGTCTAAATATTTAACTTCACTAGACTTCAATTTATTTGAGCTATGTGGTTAAGCATGAATTTTGTTCGTTTTCTTGGTGCAGTTCCGCCTGCAACTCTATGTTCTGAATCCTGTTTCTTCTGAAATCCAACTATTTTAAAACCTGACACTTTTCCCTTTGATGTACTGATTTTAAAAACCCCACTCCTAGTCATTGAGGTCCCCAACCACTCCAGTGACTACCTAGGGTCCACTTGAGACTACTTTGAACTCTGACACACTAGGGATTAGTTTTCCAATATCTTGAATTATCTTCTGAATGTGGTTCTCGTGTGAGCATTGCCCTGGGTCCCCTGAGGCCCTTGGGAAATTTGACACACTAGAAACCTGGTTCTAATGTGCTAAGAATCCATATGATGTGCATCAAAATGGTTATGGTTGGAAGGCTTGGTTCCCAGGTGTATTTGGGCCTATGAAGGCTCCCTATAGTGTAACTATTACCATTATGTAAGTCATTTGATATTCTGGGCTGTAATAACTCTGTAATAACAGATTTGGGGATATTTAGTGAAGCTGGAGGGGGTTTTTACTTATATCTTTTGTTAAACCTAGGTAGAAATCCTGCCTATAGGATTTAATCATGTTGATTAAACTATGTGAGTACCATACTGTGTTTAGAAATCCTGCCTATAGGACTTTCACGATCATTTTGATTTTGTGTTTTACATTTGCATACTAGAGATCCTGCTTATAGGACTTTCGTTTAATTTTGTGCATTAGAAATCCTGTTCATAGGATCTATGCATGTTTTCAACAAATGTGCATTAGCAATCATGCCTATAGGACCTTGTTGTTTGAGCTAATTATCCTTCCTGGCAATCTGTTTAATTTCTGCCCATATACAGTTAATAGATATCATGCCTATAGGACTAAAAATCAGTTTCAAACTTAGAAATCCTGCCTATAGCGTTTAAATCAATCTAGAAATAGAAATCATGCCTATAAGGCATTTAGAAATCATGCATATAAGGTTTAAGTCAATTCAACATTTAGAAATTATGCCTATAAGGTTTAAGTCAATTCAACATTTAGCAATTATGCCTATAGGTTTTAAGTCAATTCAGCATTTAGAAATCATGCCTATAAGGTTTAAGTCAATTCGGTCATTTAGAAATCATGCCTATAAGGTTTAAGTCAATTCAGCAATTAGAAAGCATGCCTATAGGATTGAAAAATGAATAAAACATGTCATTATAAGTTAAAATCAATGCTACACTTAGAAATCACGTCTATAGGTCTATAATCAATAAGCTTGTAGAAATCATGCCTATAGGATTCTGTCGATCGATTCTGAATTCAATCGCTATTGTCAATCACTTAGGCAATATATCTGTAGGACTTAATAATGATTCTAGGTTTATAATTGTGACATACTACTGCCTGAAGTACCCAGATTCATGCTGAATTAAATCAGTAGGCAAACAAATAGGTCTTAATACTCGCCTTAACAAAAACTATCTCTGCACTCTATTTTCTCGCGTAGATATCCTGCCTATAGGATCCCAAAGTTAATAAAGTTTGCTGATTCAATTGCGTGCTTTTGTTGTCTATGTGTAGAGGTCAATGTGAGTCCATACTTTTTCTTTGTCTTAAAGTCCTATTTGTTATTGTTTGTCGCCTAAATTTCACATTTTTAAGTAACATAGGTTGGTCTAGAACTATCCCAAATAGAGGTCCTAATACCTCCAGGGCCATAGGCAAGGGACGGGTAGTGCACGCATAAGGAACGAGCTAGAATCTACTAGAACACTTAGGTAACAACTTAATGATGGTAATTAGGTTGTAAGAAGATGATATTCCATGCGCTAATGCTATGAGTAACACCCCGAGTTGAGGGAGTTACAGTATTGCATGGGATAATCCTATAGGCTAAAAAACCTAGGACCACCCCCTCTCCCTATACTCCTGTTTAAAATAAATTGAATTATTTGTCCAAATTTTTTTCTTCCCTTTTAAACTAATTCGTTTAATTTAACATCGGCTGGGACCCACCGTTGTGGACCTCGATGGGTGCCTAACACCTTCCCCTCAAGGTAATTTGAGCCCTTACCCGATCTCTGGTGATTTAAATTGGTTATATGAGTTAATTGCTCTAGGTTCCCTAACGCACATTAATCTGTTAGGTGGAGACTCTTCCAATTCCTTAAACCCATCCCGAAAAAGGATTTGTCCCAAAAAATGTCGAAACTCGATTTCGCGAGAAAAAGGGGGCGCGACAGCATGGCGACTCCGCTAGGGATATTTTTAGGCTCTTACCATAACGAACCTGATATTGTGAATTAGTCCTCAAGCCTGTCTTTATTATTCCGATAATACTTGCATACCTCTTCCCTTTCCCACTTTATGTGAATTTATTTGCCTGTCTTTAGTCATTTACGATTTCACTTTCCTCTTTTATTACTCTTTACTATGGAAATTGACTTGTCTCCTTGTTTTCTTTCTTAAACGCCTTTGCAATTATTAAATACCGCATTTATGATTTTTTTGATCGTGCAAATACTTGACAACGTGTTATTTTCTATTGCATAAATCATGGTCAACATCATATTCCACTCGTGTGTAATTAAAACCATAGCAACACTTGATGAGTGTTTACGCTCTTCCTATATATCACCTTTTGAATTCGGAAAGGCGTATTTGCGGTAAAACTAGTCGATCAGCGGTGCAATCGGCGGTTTCGTGCCTTTCCTCCTCAAGTTGTCCGCTTGAGGGTACCAGTCTAGACCTCTATAGAAACCTTACTCTGATTATAATTATACATGCATCATGGTCAAATCTAGCTTGGGTTAATATGTTGTCCACACAATAACACTTTAAGAAAAGCCTTGTCCAAAGTCCACCGGGGTTTCCATAATCCCAACGGACGCAACCACGATCTGTGCATTAATTTGAAGAAATAAGTGACAATATGTTAATCGTTAATGTGTAACTAGTCGAATCTGGAGGGGGGAAAGGGTCTAACCTTATTTGTTTTTCTGAAAATGAGGCCCGAAGTCCCCAGTTTTGGCATGGTCCATAACATACCACCATTGTTGCTAGATTGGTGGGAAGACCTTACATCAAGTGACAAAAAGCGTGTGAAAATAGTCTTGGGAAACTTACCTTCCTTATTATATATCCAACCAAACAACATGTTGATCGAAGCTGCCACTATGTTCTGGGATGAAGAAAGAGTCGTGTTCCATTTTGGCAACATAGAAATGACCCTTCTTTTGAAGGAAATGATTCGCTAGACTACCTTGGGACAGTCCCGATTTATTGGCGCCGGAAAATCGCACTCCCGAAGGGTTTTTGAGTATGATGGGTTTGAGAAAGAATGACGACTTGGTGTGTCTGAAGAATTCCTACATACCCATCAACTTCTTTTATGAATGATACAGTCACAGCAAATCTTATCGTATCTTTCATGACGAGTTCTCCATCACTTCCTTGGATTCATCGCAGGGTTTTCGTGTTCATCGTCTGCTTCTTGGGTATGATAGTGTTCCCAAGCGAAATAGACAGAATTCACACTAGACTGGCCATGGTAACCAAACCTTTAATGGAGGGAATCGAGGGGAAAACATATACTATTGTCCCTATGATTATAGCAGACATATATCGAGCCTTGGATCGCTGCCAGAAGGGGTTCAAACACTTCGAGGGTTGTAATTTACTACTACAAATTTGGTTGCTAGAACATCTCCAGAGAGGTCAATACCGCCAAGAGTTTCCACGAAGGCCATGGAATGATCACATAGCTTTTCATAACCCCAAGAGAATGACCTTTATCCCAGATAGGTTTGCTTAAACGGAGAGTGCTACAGAATGAGTGCAATATTTTGACAACTTGACTGAGGACCAGGTTCAATGGATGTTTGAATGGTTCCCCACTAGTGAGTTCATCATTAGATCTAGGGATGTTTTGCACTTAGTGTTGATCGGGTTAAGGGGCATACACCCCTATGTTCCTATCAGGGTCATGATACAAGATAGTAGAAAGCAAGTCATACCGCGAGTCTCCAAAATGAGTCATTACAGGGCGGATTTTAAAGATGACGACATCCCATATAAATGTGAAGCTCAACATATGTGGAACCTGAAGATTATTTTGGAAAGGGACACCATCGAGCCAGACCGATATCATATGTGAACTTTTACCCATCATGGTTAGAAGATAGCATAGAAGGAGTAGTTGAGCCTGGGATCGGTCGAGGAAACAGAGTCATAGATGAAGTTGTTGAAGCACAGGTGAAATATAACATACTGCGCAAAAGGGTTCACGAGTCCGAGGCTGAGCATCTGGAGCAACACAAGACCGATATGGAATTGATCAATGAATGGAGGGAAATGGCTACTAGGTCAAATGAAAGGCTAGAATATCTGGAGCAAGGTCTGATGGAGTTGGAAGGGAAGATGAGGAAAAGACTTATAGATTGCCAGAATATTGAGGGTAGCGAAGGAGGACATCTAGCAAGGGCATACTTGCGGCTGGACATACGCAACCTGGGGAACCTGATCGATGGAGCCAAGAGAATCAAGCCTGGAGAAGGTCCCTCTGGGACCAAGTAGATTAGGTTTACTTGTTCTAAAATTACTTTTCGAATGTAATAAGGCAAACGCCATTAGTGACTTATTTATTTATTGTCGTTTTAGATTCATCTTCTTTATGACATTAATGAGGCAATCGTTGGCGTTAAAATTCTCCAAATTTACTTGTGGCTAGGCCTACCTCGGGCACAACGAGGCTCCCAAATTAGGACGCGAATTTACATTCCCGCAATATGTGTTTAAATACTGCAAACATTTTTTTTCAGAACTCTCACTGACTTGGTTACTTTTTGTTTTTCTTTATTTTTTATTATTCCCATTCCCCAAGGTTGGTTCACGCATACTGGCATCATCACCTTACCACACCATCCAGGACCAGACGAGTCCCGGGGTAGCATGGCTACTAGTGTTATTTGGAAAAAAAATTCTTTTGAACATTTTGTTTCAAAAACATCTTTCTTTCAGTATTTCATTTTGGAAAACATTGTTTGAAGTCATTTAAACGCTACTTTGTTCAAAATTTCAAATTTTATCAAACATTTGATGTTTTGTTATCATTATCTTTCATATTTTTTCTCTACAGCATTGCTATTTCTTATCTTGATGAACCAACGACTGTGACATGTAATGAGACAACGCAACAGAAGGATAGTGATTCGGAAGAAATAGAAGAAGAGGATATAATACATGACGAAACTGTCAGAGAAGTGGAGAATTTTGAGAACAAGCCCAAGTCCAACCTGGACGAGAC
Organism: Nicotiana knightiana; assembly: GCA_005239525.1. NCBI lineage: Eukaryota > Viridiplantae > Streptophyta > Magnoliopsida > Solanales > Solanaceae > Nicotiana > Nicotiana knightiana. Next base: position 49,402 of record ML389608.1, on the reverse strand, counting down.
CGAGATAGTCAACTTGGGAGATTCCGATACCGTCAAAGAAACTAAGCATCCATCTTTCATCGTCAGAAAAAGAAGAATACACTCATTTCCTGAAAGAATATGAGGATATATTTGCATGGTCATACGACGATATGAAAGGGTTGAGCACATCCATAGTGGCTCACAAGTTACCTACAAATCCAATGTGTCCGCCAGTGAAGCATAAACTCAGGAAATTCAAGCCATACATGAGCCTGAAAATCAAGGAAGAAGTTACCAAGAAAATCAAAGACAAGGTCCTCAAGGTAGTTAAATATCCAACCTAGATGGACAACATTTTACCGGTTTCGAAGAAAGATGGGAAGGTCAGATTCAGTGTTGATTATCGGGATCTGAACAGAACAAGTCCCAAGGATGATTTCCCGCTGCCAAATATACACATTCTGATCGACTATTGTACCAAGCATGAACTCCAGTCCTTTGTAGATTTCTTCGCAGGTTATCATCAGATTTGGATGGATGAAGAAGACGCAGAGAAAATAGCCTTCATTACACCATGGGGAGTGTATTGTGACAAAATGATGTCATTCGGTCTAAAGAATGTTGGGGCCACCTACATGAGGACTATGACAACGATCTTCCATGATATGATACATAAAGAAATAGAGGTATATGTTGAGTCATCATCAAATCCAAGAAGTCTATAGATCACATAGCAAATTTGAGGAAATTCTTTGACCGGCTGCGGAAGTACAATCTAAAGTTAACTCCCGCAAAGTGTGCATTCGGGGTTCCTATCGAAAAATTGTTCGGATTCATTGTCAGTCGCCGAGGAATAGAGTTGGATCCGTCAAAGGTCAAAGCCATCCAGCAATTACCACCACCAAAGAACAAGAAGGATGTGATGAGTTTCTTGGGACGCCTCAACTACATCAGTCGTTTCATAGAACAGTCCACAGTAATATGTGAGTCGATTTTCAAAATGCTGAAGAAGGATGCTTCAACCAATTGGACCGAGGATTGTCAAAAGGCCTTTTGACAAAATCAAGGAATACATGTCCATACCGCCAGACTTAGTCCCGCCAGAGCCTGGTAGACCACTACTACTCTACCTTGCAGTGTTAGATGGAGATTTTGGTTGTGTTCTGGGACAGCATGACGATACGGGAAGAAAGGAGCAGCCCATATATTACTTGAGTAAGAAGTTCACTCCATATGAAGCACGACATTCTCTGCTAAAACGCACTTGTTGCGCTCTAACCTGGATATCTCAGAAGCTAAGGCATTACTTCTGTGCATGTACTACATATCTCATATCAAGGATGGATCCCCTGAAGTACATCTTTCAGAAACCCATGCCTACTGGAAAGCTGGCCAAGTGGCAAATCTTGCTGAGTGAATTCAACATCATCTATGTAACTCAGAAGGCAGTCAAGGGACAGGCATTAGCAGATCATCTTGTTGAAAATCCTGTGGGAGGAGAATACGAATCCCTAAAAACATATTTTCCTGACGAAGAGGTATCATTCGTAGGAGAAGACATTGTTGAAGCCTATGACGGTTGGAGAATATTTTTCGGTGCCGGCAAGCCTGGGCGAACGAGGTAGGGTTAGATTACATGGAGGAGTACTGCGAACATCCGTCCCATGAAGCGCCAGGGAACCATGCATTCCTCCCGGGATGGGCTCTCACGTGTCCGGGATCCGATCAGATCTACNCTTGCACATGAGACCTGAGAACGACTCCCCTTCCTCAAAGGACTCTAAAGAGGCCCAGGTGAGTAGTCCGCTGGGAGAGGAACGGGACGCATGGAAATGAAACCTCTCAAGCCAGGTCAATCTGCATGAGTTTTGCTGTTCATACATGAGCCATAGAAGCAAGCTGCCTGCCTAAAATAAGGCTTTGTGAATAAGCAGTTCCATAAGCTCCAGTTACAATTCGCTGACCGAGTAGCTACAACTTCAAGAGGGGAATTCGCGTAAAAGTGGGCTTTTGTTTTTGCTTCCTCGAACGGGTGGAGAAAGATTTTTATTACCCTTTCTTCCAGGGGAGGGGAGTTGGTTTATAACCAGACTCTGAAGTTTTCTACTAGGTAGAGTATTTCAAAAAAATAAGCTAGAATAGAGGGCGTGATAGTCCAATTCTACATAGTTCTGTGATCCGCCGAACGAAGTGGTTCCAACGAACCGGACCGGGAGAGAGAAAGAATTCTTTTTTCAAGGCTGCCGGTGGGCTGGGCCCGAGCTCGGTTTGGAAGGAAGCCTCTTTAGATGAGAAGGAGGATGCTACCAAGGCGAGAAGGAAGAAGGGGAGTTCCACTATCTGAGTTAGGCCGATATCATTAGATAGGTAGGCTGATCTCCGCTTTTGGATTCCTATTAAGGGCAAGAGTGAGACTTGTCTATTCCTACTAAAGGAAAGAGAAGAAGATCACGGCTCCTCTCCTTACAGTCAAGTGGCTTTCAGCTCCTCTGGCGCGCCCTAGCCGAGCGGTCCTCGCCTGCACAAGCAAGCAGATTAGCTCCCTCATTCTCTTATTGTGCCGGCAGGCCTGGGCGAACGAGGTAGGGTTAGATTAGATGGAGGAGGACTGCGAACGTCCGTCCCATGAAGCGCCAGGGAACCATGCATTCCTCCCGGGCTGGGCTCTCGCGTGTCCGGGATCCGATCAGATCTACCAGCGACCGGTTTACGGAACAAGGAGTTAAGCAAGGGCCAGGAGATTGATAAAAGAACCTGGCCGAAGTCATTCTTGTGTTCAATTTCGCGGTTGGAAGGATTTCTTTCTGCCATCTGTCTTTCCCTTATCTCTATTCTCTTAGCAAAGGTAGGTTCAAGTCAAACTTTTTTTTGGCTTGCGGACTCGGGGACTGCAGTCAATTGCTTCCCTTGTAGTCGTCAGCTCGTTCTTGACAGATCTGATAGCCACGAATTTCAAAGGAGTAAGTATCGGAGCCGTCTTGGTATCATAAACCGGTCAGCATTATCCGGTTCCGCAAAACTCAGATTCCCATGTACAATAACATGGCGGAATATGAAGCTTGCATATTGGGGATCAACCTGGATGTTGGTATGAATATTCAGGAACTGCTGGTGATCGGCGATTCAGACCTGCTGGTACATCAAGTGCAAGGAGAGTGGGCTACCAAGAATTCCAAAATACTACCATATATGCATCATGTACAAGAAATGAAGAAGAGGTTCACAAAGATAGAATTTCGGCATGTCCCCAGAATTCAGAATGAATTCGCAGACGCATTGGCCACCTTGTCATCAATGATACAACATCCAGACAAGAATTTCATCGATCCCATTCCGGTGAGGATCCTTAATCAGCCGACATACTGTGCTCATGTTGAAGGAGAAACAGACGGAAATCCATGGTTCCACGACATCAAAGAGTACTTGGCAAAAGGATAATACACGGAGCATGCAAACCATGCTCAGAAACGCACACTTAGGAGGTTGTCCAATCACTTCTTCCACAACGGATGAACCCTGTACAGAAGAACTCCAGATCTAGGACTGTTAAGGTGTGTTGACGCAAAAGAGGCTTCCAAATTTCTCGAGGAGATACATGCTGGAACCTGCGATCCACATACGAACGGCTTTGTCTTGGCCAAAAAGATACTCAGGGCAGGATACTTTTGGATGACCACGGAGACAGACTGCATCCCGTATGTTCAGAAATGCTACCAATGCCAGATACATGCAGACATGATACGGGTACCGTCAAATGAGCTTAATGCAACAAGCTCACCTTGGCATTTTGCTGCCTAGGGAATGGATGACATCGGCCCAATCGAGCCCACCGCTTCAAACGGGCACCGGTTCATTTTAGTGGCCATCGACTACTTCACTAAATGGGTTTGAAGCTGCATCTTACAAAGTTGTGACCAAGAAGGTCGTTGCAGATTTTGTCCGAGACCGAATTGTTTTTCGATTTAGGGTTCCAAAGTCCATCATCACTAACAATGCCGCCAATCTCAACAGTGATCTGATGAAAGCCCTGTGTGAAACTTTCAAAATCAAGCGCAAGAACTCCACGGCATACAGGCCTCAAATGAATGGAGCCATGGAAGCTGCCAACAAAAACATCAAAAAGATATTAAGGAAATGGTAGATAATCACAAGCAATGGCCCGACAAATTACCATTCGCCTTATTGGGATACCGTACCACAGTCCGCACATCAACTGGAGCAACTCCCTATCTGCTGGTTTATGGTACAGAAGTTGTCATTCCCGCTGAGGTAGAAATTCCTTCTTTGAGAATCATACAAGAAGTCAAACTCAGCGACGCAGAATGGATAAGGAGCCGCTATGAGCAACTATCCCTCATAGACGGAAAGAGGATGAATGCAGTATGTCACGGTCATCTTTATCAAAATAGAATGTCCAGGGCTTTCAACAAAAGGGTCAAGCCAAGACAGTTCACACCGGGGCTACTGGTATTGAAACGGATCTTTCCACATCAAGATGAAGCAAAAGGGAAATTCTCTCCCAACTGGCAAGGTCCCTACATGGTTCACAGAGTATTGACAGGAGGAGCACTCATACTCGCAGAGATGGACGGAGAAATCTGGTCGAAGCCTATCAATTCAGATACTATGTGTGAACCATTTTATGTTTATTCATATGATGTAAATTGAACTACGCTCGACCTGATTCCCGTTTAAGAGGGGATACGTAGGCAGCCCTGTGGGTTCGGTCACAATTCAATAAAATATCCATTTTTCACACAATCAGAAACTGGGGCAGAATTTTGAGGAGGACCCTCAAAATTCCGAAGCAAGTTCAGCCAACCGCAGCATACGGAACAGTCAGAAAGGTCATCTAGTTAACTGGGGAAGAATTTTGAGGAGGACCCTCAAAATTCTACGACAGAGGAAGTCGTAATGTCTCTAAAAATGTCACAGTTACCGGTTCATCTAACTAATTTCTAAACTACATATTACTATGTCTTTGAAAACTATACACGCATGCTTTTGAAAAGAAACTTTACTTTTAGCCAAATGCTACCCTTGATAACTTGAGCAGGATCCTCGGACAGAACGGAGCAAAATCGAGCAAGCAAAGACATTAACCAACCTCCCCCGCAAAACTCATAAATTTTCTTTGGATACAGGATTATGTCATCATGATAAACGTCGTCGCAACAACACAATCGCTATGCACGAAACACATTGTCAGTTAAGAATACTTCACTCTTACTCTTACATCTTCATGAGACTAAGCAATGTCAAACCTTGAATGAGGCTAAGTCCTGCCTCTCTACTTGCATAAGGCTAAGCACTGCCTTCTCATTGCATCAGACTAAGCCCTGTCTCAAACCACTTGCATGAGGCTAAGCTTTGTCTCTCTACTTGCATAAGGCTAAGCAATGGCTTCCCTTTGCATGAGACTAAGCCCTGTCTCAATCCTTGCATGAGACTAAACCTTGTCTCAATCACTTGCATGACGCTAAGCTCTGCCTCTCCATTTGCATGAGGCTAAGCCCTACCTCCCATTTGTATAAGTCTAAGCACTACCTTCTCTTTGCATGGGACTAAGCATTGTCCCGAATCTCGCACGAGACTAAACAATGTCTCTCTTGCATTGTTCTCTTCTCTCGGGCTAAGCTCTGCCTTCTACTTCACACAAGTGTCTTGTTTCCTCTAGCATCATGTCTCTGCACCTCATGGGCTGAAATATAGCCAACTTGTCCGAAGGCACCATCCTCATAGTCGGAAGACATCATGCCATGGCCTGAGGATCTCTCAAACTTGCACATCATTATTCAAAGGCGTCATGGTTCGGACGAACCACTTCATGGCCCGAGAACATCATTTCATGGTTTGCGAATCCCTTACAGCACAACTCATGGCCTGGGACATCATGGTCTAAGGACGTCATCCTCACCATCCAAAGACAGTCTTCGTGGTCTGAAGGGAATTTGCATCATGTCTAAGCTTACGTAATAATTTATACATATGTGCTCACGGTATACTTTTTAGATTTGTAGGTGACCCGATAAGTAACCATTATCCTAACAGGAGCAATCCCGCTCCAGTTCCTTCAATTATTTCACCCATAACCGCTTCAAACCCCGAGTAATCCTACTCGGAACCTTTTTCTTGTGATGACTCCATAGGTTTATTCCATCGTTGGATCCGGAACTACACACGGCCTGATTCATGTAAAACCAGGGCTTAGTCTGATGCAATGAGAAGGCAGTGCTTAGCCCTATTTGGTCAAAATTGGTCATCATGTCTTTACCCGACAACTCTTTCATCCTTCCCGAGTAAAGAGGGAATTTGTTGATACCCAATTTTTCTCATATATTTTAAAAAAAAAAAAAAATATATATATATATATATATATATATATATATATATATACACCTTCAAAATAGTGCACGAGCATCAACAAGTATTTTTTCATAATTTTCTATAATTTTTAATCGATTTATTCCTGCATTTTATTATGTAAATAATTATTAATCGCATCGCAAATAATTTTATAATAATTTACTATTTAATTTTTGTCATTTATATTCATATTAAGCTTTAAACATTTTATGTATAATTATATTTACATCTTTAGGCTATAATTGCAATATTTCGCAATGATAGCAACATATATGCGTAATTACCCTATTTACACAGAAAAGTGACTTTTTAAATTTTTATAATGCTAAGTAATTATTTTAAATCATTTTCATGCACAAATGACATTTTTATTATTTATTTATTATTTTTTATAAATCATTTTATTAATTTAATTGGGTATTTAAAATATAGCCCCTTTGCCTAATTAATTTTGGACCTACCCTAACCCAATTACCCCAGCCTAGTACATTAACCAGCCCAATACCCATACCCGTACAACCCAGACCCATACCCATCCAATTAACCCGCCCGGCTATAAGTTCCAATCCTGGTCGTTGATCTCAGAAGATCAACAGCTCCTAATCACCCGCTCCCTTTTAATTAATCAAACACCCTTAACCCTATATCATTTTTCCCCACCCGCCATCATTAAATCCTCTCATCTCCTCACCCCTCACCTTCTCAAACCCTAATCCGCCGTCACACATTTCACTGTCACTCCTAACCAGAAATGGAATCATTTCTTGATTCCTTGCCATATCTAGTCCTACTTCTTTACCTGCTACTCATATGGGGTGTCATTTGACTGGTTTTCCTCGAATGGAAAGTGGATCTCAAGAGATTCGAACCAGATCTGGTTCAAAATCTCTTATATTTTGGTTGTTTCCGTCTATATTCATCCTAACCTCTGTGAGTACGAATATTTTTTTGTATCTTTCAGTTAGGGTTTCAGATTTTGATTCGAACCAGATTTGGTTCAACTTCTGTTTGTTTTTATGCTATTCTCCATCTATATTTGCTCTGTCACTCGAATGCGCCTATTTAGTTGAATCTTTTACTTACCCTAAAACTAGGGTTCAGATCTTTCCAAATCTAAAATAATTTTTATTATGTTTTAGTATTTTTCCTTTAATGTTTTAGTATCTCTATCTATGTATTTTATAGTTTTTTTATTATTTCTGATTGATTTAACTTACCCTAAAATTTAGGGTTTTTGATTTTCAAAGACGAACCAAATCTATTTCAACCTTTAATGCTTCATCTCTGTGTATCTATTACGGTTTTCCTTTATTATTTCTGATTGATTTTACTTAACCTAAATTTAGGGTTTTTTATTCTTCAAAATCAAATAAAATAGGGTTCAAATCTTAATTATTTCCACCTATATGTCTTTGTGCATCTCTATTATAGTTCTTTTATATTTCTGCCGATTTTTACTTATATTAGATTTAGGGTTTTTCGATTATTTAAGCATTTTTCCTTTAATGTTTCTATCTATTTGTCTCTATGATTCTTACCGTTAATTGTTGACTAATTAGATTTTTTGAAATCTCTACTGAGATTTCAGTCTTTCATTTTCTTGTATGGTACTGATATTTCCTTTTTTGTTCGTTTTACCTGTTCTCATTATTTTCTTACCTTATTTAATCCGGTACTTGTACTTGACTATTAATCAATTCTGTATAATATTTTCCTTCCTAAGTAGTACTTGCCTGATTATGTACTGCCAATTGATTGAACTCCGACTTAAATTGATCATGGAATTATTTTCATTCCTTAATTATGTAGGATTGACTTACTACCTTATTTGTCTGCTTAATTCAGTGCTATTTAACCCCTTGTCCCTCTCCCCTTAGATAGACCCGAACTCTCCTATTCTCACTAAAACTTAAGCTCTCTCTTGTTCTCTAGTATTCTGATTTCCGTGCTAAGTGTCTCTTGTTTTGGCCGGCTGAAAGCTAAGGCCAAGTTATTCTGGGATTTCCCTGTTGTGGCGTACTTGCCTATTGTCTTACTTAACTGGTATGCCCTAACCTTTTCAATTTCTTTATCTATGCTTTGTTTGACTAGCCTGTTTCAATTCCCATTATGACTTTGTCCTATATATGATTCTATGACTTCATTTAGTAATTGTTAACTTAGAACTAAGTTATTTGAATAATATGAATCCTCTCATAAGTTAGTTTAAGGTTTATTCTGTTTCATTACTACACTTGTTCTGAACTTTGCACACTATGAATATGTAATCAGTCAATTTGTTGCTTAACTCCCTTGTCCTGTCTATTTATGTCATGTATCTGGCCAACTCAATTATTTTGCCTAACTGCTTCTGTGATAAGTACTATTCTAAATATTTAACTTCACTAGACTTCAATTTATTTGAGCTATGTGTTTAAGCATGAATCTTTTCGTTTTCTTGGTGCAGTTCTGCCTGCAACTCTATTTTCTGAATCCTGTTTCTTCTAAAATCCAACTATTTTAAAACCTGACCCTTCTCCCTATGATGTACTGATTTTCAAAACCACACTCCTACTCATTTAGGTTCCCAACCACTCTAGTGTGAGCACTGCCCAGGGTCCACTTGAGACTCCTTTGAACTCTGACACACTGGAGATTGGTTTTCCAATCTCTTGAACTATCTTGTGAATGTGGTTCTGGTGTGATCATTGCCCTAGGTCCCCTGAGGACCTTGGGAACTTTGACACACTGGAAACCTGGTTCTAATGTGCTATGAATCCCTATTTTGTGCTTCAGTGGTTATGGTTGGAAGGCCCGGTTACCAAGTTTATTTGGGCCTATGAAAGCTTCCTATAGTGTAACTATTACCATTATGTAATTCATTTGATATTCTGGGCTGTAATAACTCTGTAATAACATATTTGGGGATATTTAGTGAAGCTGGAGGGGGTTTTTACTTATATCTTTTGTTAAACCTAGGTAGAAATCCTGCCTATAGGATTTAATCATGTTGATTAAACTATGTGAGTACCATACTGTGTTTAGAAATCCTGCCTATAGGACTTTCACGATCATTTTGATTTTGTGTTTTACATTTGCATACTAGAGATCCTGCTTATAGGACTTTCGTTTAATTTTGTGCATTAGAAATCCTGTTCATAGGATCTATGCATGTTTTCAACAAATGTGCATTAGCAATCATGCCTATAGGACCTTGTTGTTTGAGCTAATTATCCTTCCTGGCAATCTGTTTAATTTCTGCCCATATACAGTTAATAGATATCATGCCTATAGGACTAAAAATCAGTTTCAAACTTAGAAATCTTGCCTATAGGGTTTAAATCAATTCAACAATAAAAATCATGCATGTAAGGCATTTAGAAATCATGCCTATAAGGTTTAAGTCAATTCAGCATTTAGAAATCATGCCTATAAGGTTTAAGTCAATTCAGCATTTAAAAATCATGCCTATAAAGTTTAAGTCAATTCAGCATTTAGAAATTATGCCTATAAGGTTTAAGTCAATTCAGCAATTAGAAAGCATGCCTATAGGATTGAAAAAGGAATAAAACCTGTCTTTATAAGTTAAAATCAGTGCTACACTTAGAAATCATGTCTATAGGTCTATAACCAACAAGCTTATAGAAATCATGCCTATAGGATTCTGTCGATCGATTCTGAATTCAATCGATATTGTCAATCACTTAGGCAATATATCTGTAGGACTTAATAATGATTCTAGGTTTATAATTGTGACATACTACTGCCTGAAGTACCCAGATTCATGCTGAATAAAATCAGTAGGCAAACAAATAGGTCTTAATGCTCGCCTTAATAATAACTATCTCTGCACTCTATTTTCTCACATAGATATCCTACCTATAGGATCCCAAAGTTAATAAAGTTTGCTGATTCAATTGCGTGCTTTTGTTGTCTATGTGTGGAGGTCAATGTGAGCCCATGCTTGTTCTTTATCTAAAAGTCCTATTTTTTTTTGTTTGTCGCCTAAATTTCACATTTTTAAGTAACATAGGTTGGTCTAGAACTATCCCAAATAGAGTTCCTAGTACCTCCAGGGCCATAGGCAAGGGACGGGTAGTGCACGCATAAGGAACGGGCTAGAATCTACTAGAATGCTTAGGTAACAACTTAAAGATAGTAATTGGATAGTAAGGAGATGATAGTCTGTGCGCTAATGCTATGAGTAACACCCCGACTTGAGGGAGTTACAAAGCATTGCATGGAATGATCCTATNCCCCCCCCCCCCATACTCCTGTTTAAAATAAACTGAATATTGTATTTTTTTCAAATTGTTTTCTTCCCTTTTTAGATTAATTCGCTCAATTTAAGTTCGGCCAGGACCCACCGTTATGGACCTCAAGGGGTGCCTAACACCTTCCCCTCAAGGTAATTTGATCTCTTACCCGATCTCTCGGGATGTAAACCGGTTATATGAGTTAATTTCTCTTGGTGCCCTAACGAAACTTAATCTTTTAGGTGGTGACTCTTCCAATTCCTTAAACCCATCCCGAAAAAGGAGTTGTCCCAAAAAATGTTGAAACCCGATTTCACGAGAATAAAGGGGCGTGAGAATTGTTGACTTGAACAAGGGTGACAAATTGAATGGTGAAAATTACAATATCTGGATTCGTAAGATGTGGTATGTACTCGAAGAGCAAGATTCTCTTGAAAGTATCAATCATGCTATGATTCACCTAGAGCAGGGTAACACTTCCCAATACAGGAGGGATATGAAAACTTACAATGTTTGAAAAAAGAAAGGTTCCACTGCACGTGAAATTATTGTAAGTAAAGTTGCTGATGATCTCATCCACGAACATGAGCAATATCCAACTGCTCAAGCCGTGTGGGCAAATTTGATAGAGGCATATGGGGGCACAATTGTGACTCACCTTCGACAGCTGACAATCAAGTTTGACACGTACAAAAAATGTCATGATCACGATGTCAAGCAACATATAAGGGTGATGTCAAATATGATTGCTCAACTAAATAGTGCTAGCCTTGTTATCTCTGATGAGCAGCAGGTTCAGGCCGTGATTTGGTCTCTTCCCAATAATTGGGAATATCTGAAGGTTAACTTGACCCACAATGATAGCATCAAAACTTTTGTTGATGTTGCCCGTCATGTGGAGCTTGAAGACGAGCGGCTTGGTACTGCTAAAGTTGTACCTAATGCCTTTGTGGCATAATCAAGTGGTACAAAGAGATCAAGCTTCAAGCGCAAGAGAAACTGGAAAAATGACGGAAAGGGTAAGGAGACCGGAGAAGGATCCTCCAAGAAAGGAAACAAGTCAAATTCCAAGAAAGAAAAATGGTTCTACAAGAAAAAAGACAAGAGCAAGATGAAGTGCTACAATTACCAAGTCCCACGGCATTTTCTCGTGAGTGCACTGAACCGAAAAAAGTAGCATTTCAAAATGCATCTCTTAGTGCTATATATGTTTATAGAACTTTTTTGCTAACTGAATCTTATCTTGTGTGGATTGTAGACTCAGGGGCCACCGACCATGTGAGTCGTGATAGGGAAGCGTTTATAGAGTTTCGGCGAGTTCCACCTAGATCAGAGCATGTATATGTGGGAAATAATGAAAAGCTTGAAGTCAAAGGGATAGGCACTTGCAGAATGGACATACGTGGTGGCCGATCTTTGATGTTGCATGACGTCCTGTATGTTCCAAATATTCGATTAAACTTAGTCACTATGTATGTTCTTCTAGATTTAGATTTCAATTTGAATTGTAGTCGTAGTGGTCTTAGAATTACTCAAGACAATATTTTTTATGGTTTTGGACATCGTTATTGTTACACCCCATGTTTTTTTACGTGGAAGTACGCCACAAGTAAATTGATATAAGATCGAAAATGAGATGTTACGTCCCACATTTTCATACGTTGAAGTTTCATCGTAAGTTAATCGATGTAAGTTCGGGAATGAGATTTATTTTGGGATTATAAGTATTACACTATTTAAAACAAGTGATAAGTTAATTCGTGAAGGTGAAAGGGTAAGAGAATCGAAGAAAATGAATTTCGTCAAAATTTGACATTTTGGAATAAAATACGGTCCGAGCTAAAATACCCAGTATTTATGGACTAGCGCCATAGAAGGCACGACATGACCATGATAGTACGGTGTATAAAGTGTGTTAAAAGTGAGTAGTATTACAAGTAATTTGAGATAATTTTTAATTATGTGGGTAATTGATTAATTATTGAATTAGTGGAAGATTAATAAGTTTATTAGGCAAAGGGGGTGAATTTTTGGATAAATGTAACACCCCCTCCAAACTTAGCAGCCCAAAGTGGCATTTAAAATGAATTTTAATTCCATATTTCAAGGTGTCACCTTAAGAAGGATATATGTGGCTCAAAACCTCACTAAAATCCATGTATCATTGCACTTTGGTTCTTTGTCTATTCTTTGGAAATTTTCCAAAGTTTAACAAGAAATATCAAATGAGTTACAACTCTGGTCTTTCAAGAAAATGGGGTTCATCTCCATTCGGTAAAATGTCAAGCTCTTCTTTAGCATCCCAATAATCTCATTCCCTTCTTTATCAAACATCGGATGTTCCTTCATGCAAAACACCTACGGAAATTCGTCTCCAAAGGATAAATCTGACTGTCATACGAAGCTACACCGCGTAATAGCAATTGATTTTTTTATTCTAAGGAAGTACGGTGTAATATTTCTCAAGAATACCATACGGATCTTCCCCTACTTCGACCTGTCATTACGTGTTGTCGCAATTGAATTGTGTTAGAGGGATTGTCAAGAGAATCGGTTCAGGTATGTTAAGGCTATCCCTTCTTTCCTTTTGGCATGATCCGTATGATACAAATGAAACGAGCAAATGCACAACTTCCATAAATTACTCTACTCATAGAAGTATTAGAAGTGCCTATGTTCTTGATTCCCCGTGTGTCATATTATTTTATCATCTGTTCATGGGTCTCAAAAAATACGTAAGTTGATAAAGGTTATTTCATGATATTGATCAGAGGCATAACGGTCTTATGATGTACCGAGAGATTTTATTAATGCATTTCATGCATTTATACATGCTCATTGACCCATGACCAGATGGCGTTATATACACGTATATATATATGGGATATGGGATATAGGAAAGGTTATGGCGTTATATACACACCACTACCTGATCAGCTGGTATACGTTAATGATTTGCCCACAGTGGTCGAGATGATATGATGGGATGCCCTCAGAGGCTTGATGATGTTATGAACGCATATAACCATGCATGGTATGACTTTTACATGCATATGCATGACATTTTAAATATTAAGAGATTCGTAAAGTTGTTCATATTTGCATGTCGAGTATTTTACTCTATGTTTCTCTCATGTCTAGTATTTACTGATTTTCATTCTTTACATACTCGTACATTATTTGTACTGACGTCCATTTTTCCTGGGGACGCTGCGTTTCATGCCCGCAGGTCCCGATAGACAGGTTGAGAGCCCTCCAAGTAGGCTATCAGCTCAGCAAATGATGTTGATGCGCTCCATTTGCTTCGGAGTTGCTTGTTTGGTTAGTATGATTTAGACGTGTTTTGTTAGGTATGGAGGGACTCTGTCCCGACTTTTATGAAAATTATGTATTCTTAGAGGCTTTTATACAGATGTCATGTACGTAAACGATTGTATGGCCTTGTCGGCCTATGTTCAGTGTACGAGTGTTTATTTTGGTCTTATAGACCAGTATGTCTTATGTATAAGTTGGTATCGCATGTTGTATTCTACTTATCTCACGGTAGTCTTCCGGCTCAGTTATCTATGATATTATGACAAGAAAAGATACATCATGTATGTACTCGGTTGAGTAAGGTACCGGGTGCCCGTCACGGCCCATCAGTTTGGGTCGTGATAAAAGTGGTATCAGAGCAGTTCTGTCCTAGGGAGTCTACAAGCCGTGTCTAGTAGAGTCTTGTTTATGGGTGTGTCGTGCAGCACACTTATAAGCAGGAGGCTACGAGGCATTTAGGATTGTCACTCTTTCTTCCTACTCTAGATCGTGTGGTAGAGCTCAGTTGTAAGAACTCAATTTCGTAGACTCTATTTTACTTATAGTATGACGATACCTACATCCAGAAAGACGATTGGTAAAAGATATAGTTGTGGAAGAGTTGAGTCAGAGGAACTCAATTTTTGCATCATGTTTATGATGAATGAATATGAGGTATTCAGCAAATCATGTGTATACTAAGATGTGTAAGTTTCTTGATAAGGATCCCTAAGGCAAAGAATGTCTATCCACTCTTACGATAAAAAGGATATGGAGGGAGACACAAGTTCCAGTAAGTAAAAGAAGCAAGGTGAAGAAGGGTACGAGGCGCCCAGTTAATGAAGATTATCAGTATTACAATTCTGGCAGAAAAATATAAGCATTGTGAGTTACCCTTAACAGTAACAGAGGTATGTATAATTGGCCACACCCATCTCACTTATACACTATTGGGGGCTAACAGGTGTAGATTAAGAAAAGGATAGGATATCAGGATCCGTTTAGGGTTAAAGTAACCCAAAATGGTGAATTGATTGTTTGCGTTAGTTGACATGTTCGAAGGACATTGCAAATGTGTTAATAGATCTCCTTGTGAGACACCCAGATGGCGCACTCTAAAATAGTACAGCTAGATATGAATACTATAAAGATAGATACATGAAGCCTTGAAGGGATAAATATTAGAGCGAGAACGTTAAGCAACCCGAAGAGCCACTGGATGGAGCAAAGGGGAGCTAAAATGAAAATAATGTCTTGTTCGAATTTTCAGAATAAAGTGATAGGCATAAATGTTAGCGGGAAATAAGAAAAGAGTTAATGAAGCATTATGAGTAAGATATGATACATGGGTGACAACGGTAGATCAAAAGATGACAGTATTATAGAATCTATAGTCAAGTAAAGGAAGAGACGAGAGGTGACAGGCCTTAAGACAACAAAAGAGTATCGTATCGGCCATACAGTCATGTCCTCATTTCGAGAAATAAGTTCGCAACTCTAACGCGATTACCAGAAGGAAAAGATAGACCCTCAGAGTAGTAAAAATCAGTATGGGCTGGTGAACAAGACAAACTAAACGTGAACTAGGAATTGAGTGATATGATAATAGTCAGCATCATGAGAATTTTAGAGATTGCGTTCTGGAAATAATAGAATGGACGACAAAAGAATACCCTTTAAAGGTCATTCAGGACGCTTCCCTAAAGCAAGCAATATGAGAAAAGTGAATCTTAAGGGACTATCCGCGCCAGTTACACTAAGTGTCATCCTCGCGAGTAAGGAATTTTGTTATCCTTGGTACAAAAAGCATTACCACAAGGCGAGTAAGGGTAATCGACGATGGGAAAAGACGCCAAAGATGAAGAGGTAAAATATCTATAGGTAGATCGTCATAGCTCCAACTCTTAGTACTCCCCTAAAGGGGGGAATATGGAGTGATGTGGCTTGAATTCAGAATTTAGTGGTTCTAGTAATCATGGAGTGGTAAAAGAAGAATGCAGTAAAATGAAAAAGGGATGATATTGCACTTATTCAAAGCCTACAGATGTGCTACGATACCAGTGCATTATGCAAACACGACGTCAAGGAAAGGAAGTAAGGGTTCCTGCCCAAAATGTTATTGATAGATAAGGAGCCAGTGCGAGGGGTAAGTTAAAACAAAGAAAATAACCCAAGAAAGATTACGCGGAACATTGATATGAGAGTGGGACAACGAGTAGTTAGTAGTTGGTAGTTTATTAAGGAAGAACCTAGTTATGGCTAAACAGAAGATTACAGATGAGTCAGCAGATCGTACAAGATAAACATAGTAAAACCCAATAAGAATTCAGCCTCGCAGTAATGCAATTGTAATACTTAAGAAATATTCATATAGGAGTTGGGGTTGTTAAAGGGGTTGTATGAGTATTACGGGAATAAAATAAAGTGCCACTGGGAAGACAGACAAAATATCATTTCAGAAGCAACCCTAAAAGCACAAGGGTGTGGAGGTAAGTAACTACTGATAATTAGAGGCGAGGAAGAACATCAAAAATTCCATCGGGTGTATGATGTAGTAAGCTCGCAACTTTACAAGAGTCAGATGGTCCTCCCTAAGTACTACAATGGAAGACTGCTGAGGAAAATAAGGAAGAAGGCTTCAACCTAAACATAGTAACTCGAAGGTGGAATGATCAGGTAAAAGCAGTCTCACAACAAAGATTGTATGCACTCCAAAAAAAAATCAAAAGTAATATTCAAAGATATGAGTTGTACGAAAATTCCGGCATGCGTGAGAGCTAAGATAAGCTAAGTATGCACGCAACAAGGGGGTAAAAAGATCGGGAAAAGAAATATCTTATGTTTAAAGAAAGCTGAGAAGGAACGAAAGGAATTATTCGATCAATGATCCAGAGCTTGTTATGTTATGAACGCACTTAAGAGTTCGGAGTATTATCCATGCAGCATATATGTTGACAATCATACAGCCGTAGAAGATTCCGGTATAAGTTAAAAGAAAGAATTGAGTCCAGGTCATAGATAAAGGAATGAATAATTAGAAGATTATATCATGGATATTCCATAGCGTCCATGAAGGGCTAAAGTAATAACTAATACCATGAGCCGCAGATTGAAACATAGCTTAAACCTACATAAAGGCTTATCAGAAGAAGGAGAAAACCAAAGAGTTACATCAACGAAGTAAATCAGGAATCTGATTATTGGACTCAGAAAATTATAAAAATCGTGATTGAGAACATCACAGGATCACTCTTAATACCAGAGGTGCCAAAGGGATAGTACAACAACCATATTCTATAATGGCTCTACGATAAAGCCAGTTAAAAAATAAGAATACCAGCCTCATAACAATTCAGTATGGAGCTCCCATCGGATTTATAGGCACCAGAGGTGTAAGTATTATAATAGAGGTTCAAGTTATGGACGTGAGTTATACCTATATGTAAGGTAGGTTATGAAAGAGATAGAAGATGTGATGAGATATTTTAAGGTAAGTAAGATAAAGGTGAAAAACGTACAAGATACTCAAGGGCAAAAGATCGTGAATAGTCCATGCTTTGGATAGAAGGCTGGAAGCACTAGGATTCAATATCCAGGAATGATAGCAACGTCGTCAATGGCATACCTTCCAGCCTATGGTTTCTAAGTAGCGATAGATCTAGTCAAAAGAGTAAAGAAGAGTTAGAAACGATGTAATGTCTCGCTTGATGTTCCAGAATAACATAAGGAAATATATGGTGCAAACAAGTTGAAGTAAGGTTGAAAACAAGTATAAATAGATATGTGGAGGTCGCAAACTAAAGTATGGTAGAGCGACGAGGTTTTAGGAAAACATGAGTAAGAATAAGAAAAGGTGACAAGAACGGATAAGCCCTTGGGATTAAGCTCATGAAAATAAGAGAGATGATGGGTTCTCTAAGTTATAGAAGGCTCAGTATAGCCATAATGAACTCAAAGGAGTCTAATACTAGTAGCATTTAGAAGAGATGGAATGCTGCCCTGGTAGTGGAATAAGGGCATAATTGTGATAGATAAAGGATGACGTTTGGGCCTTCGATTGAGTAATGACTTGAAGAGGATTTCACGAATTGTACGGGATTAAAATACCCACGCAAAGTGAATCACATTGGGATGCTATAAAATACGATTATTGAAGTACAGTATCGCCCCTAAGTGGATCAGGAAAATCACTTCAAATGTTCCACGATGCAACGTAAGCCCTAGTGGCAATCTATTACGTAAGAAATTTCAAGTTATCAATGGATGATTGTAGATCACAGTTGAGGTTAACCAACAATGGATGGGTAAAGTTGCAAAATACGAGATGAGATTGGGCTATCAGTGCTAAGATGGACAGTAATGAAGAAGCGTTAAAGGACTTAGATTTCTGCATATAGGATAAGCAACGAGAGTAACCTGGAGTTCGGTAGAAGACCTCAGTAACGATAAATCGAAGTAAGAATTATGGTATAGTATGTCCTACGTAGATGTAGTAAAGCTAATGACGCCCAGAGGGACAACTTGACATAATTTTGTATATGTTCACAAAGTAAAGCCTAGATATTGTCTAAAAGCTGGAGGAAAGAGAAGAGAAGAGTCGCATAGGCACACATACAAAGTTAGAGTTGTAAAGGCTGCATGATAAAAGGTAGCAACAGTTACAAGATTAGAAGGATTCCGACTACAAGTCGTGGTATGAGAAAGAGGTTTAAAGGGGGAAATTCATTGGCCTTCGGAATTCATTCACAAAACAGTCGCCTAAATGGCAAGAGGAGTACTAAAGTATTCGCAAGAGTTATGGGTTATAAGAATGATATGTTTATCAGTCAACATTCGAGGACGAATGTTCCAAATGGGGAATGATGTTACACCCCATGTTTTTGTACGTGGAAGTACGTCACAAGTAAATTGATATAAGAT
The DNA here is from genome assembly GCA_005239525.1 of Nicotiana knightiana. NCBI lineage: Eukaryota > Viridiplantae > Streptophyta > Magnoliopsida > Solanales > Solanaceae > Nicotiana > Nicotiana knightiana. The sequence continues at coordinate 30,626 of ML389608.1, read as the reverse complement.
CGGAAATGAGATGTGACATCCCGTATTTTCATACGTTGAAGTTTCATCGTAAGTTAATTGATGTAAGTTCGGGAATGAGATTTATTTTGGGATTATAAGTATTATACTATTTCAAACAAGTGATAAGTTAATTCTTGAAGGTGAAAGTGTAAGAGAATCAAAGAAAATGAATTTCGTCGAAATTTGACATTTTAGGATAAAATACGGCCCGAGTTAAAATGCCCAGTATTTATGGACTAGTGCCATAGAAGGTACTACATGACCATGATAGTACGATGTATAAAGTATGTTAAAAATGAATAGTATTATAAGTAATTTGACATAATTCTTAATTATGTAGGTAATTATTTAATTATTGAATTAGTGGGAGATTAATAAATTGATTAGAGAAAGGGATGAATTTCTGGATAAATGTAACACCCCCAAACGTGGCAGCCCAAAGTGGAATTTAAAATGACTCTTAATTCCATATTTCAAGGTGTCACTTTAAGAAGGATATATGTGGATCAAAACCTCACTGAAAATCCACGTATCATTGCACTTTGGTTCTTTGTCTATTCTTTGGAAATTTTCCAAAGTTTAACAAGAAATATCAAATGAGTGGTCTTTCAAGAAAATGGGGTTCATCTTCATTCGGTAAAATTCCAAGCTCTTCTTTATCATCCCAATAATCTCATTCCCTTCTTTATCAAACATCGGATGTTCCTTCATGCAAAAAACCTACGGCAATTCATCTCCAAAGGATAAATCTGACTGTCATACGAAGTTACACCGCGTAATAGCAATGGGATTTTACGATTCTAAGGAAGTACGGTGTAATCTTTCTCAAGAATACCATACGGATTTTCCCCTACTTCGATCTGCCATTACATGTTGTCGCAATTGACTTGTTAGAGGGATTGTCAAGACAATCGGTTCAGGTATGTTAAGGCTATCCCTTCTTTCCTTTTGGCATGATCTTTCCTTTTGGCATGATCTGTACGATACAAACGAAACGAGCAAATGCACAACTTCCATAAATGACTCTATTCATAGAAGTATTCCTTTTGGCATGATTTGTACGATACAAACGAAACAAGCAAATGCACAACTTCCATAAATGACTTTATTCATAGAAGTATTAGAGTGCCTATGTTCTTGATTCCCTATGTGTCATATTATTCTATCATTTGTTCATGGGTCTCAGAAAATACATAAGTTGATAAAGTTTATTTCATGATATTGATCAGAGGCATGATGGTCTTATGATGTACCGAGAGATTTTATTAATGTATTTCATATGCATTTCATGCATTTATACATGCTCATTGACTCATGACTAGATGGCGTTATATACGCGTATATATATATATATATGGGATATGGGAAAGGTTATGGCGTTATGTACGCACCACCACCTGATCAGCTGGTATACATTGATGATTTGCTCACAGTGGCCGAGATCATATGATGGGATGCCCTCAAAGGCTTGATGATGTTATAAACGCATATACCCATGCATGGTATGACTTTTATATGCATATGCATGACATTTTAATATTAAAAGATTCGTAAAGTTGTTCATGTTTGCATGTCGAGTCTTTTACTCCATGTTTCTCTCATATCTAGTATTTACTGATTTTCATTCTTTACATACTCGGTACATTATTTGTACTGACGTCCCTTTTGCTTGGGGACGCTGCGTTTCATGCCTCCACGTCCTGATAGACAGGTTGAGAGCCCTCCAAGTAGACTATCAGTTCAGCAGAAAATTTTGGTGCACTCCATTTGTTTTGGAGTGGCTTGTTTGGTTAATATGATTTAGACGTGTTTTGTTTGGTATAGAGGGACTCTATCCCGGCCTTTATGAAAATTATGTATTATTAGATTCTTTTAGACAGATGTCATGTACGTAAAAGATTGTATGGCCTTGTTGGCCGATGTTCAGTGTACGAGTGGTTATTTTGGTCTTATAGGCCCGTATGTCTTATGTATAAGTTGGTATCGCATGTTGTATTCTACTTATCTCACGACAGTCTTCCGGCTCAGTTATCTATGATAGTATGACAAGAAAAGATATGTCATGTGTATACTCGGTTGAGTAAGGTACCGAGTGCCCGTCGCGGCCCATCGGTTTGGGTCGTGACAGTTATGATGGTTTTATTGTGTTAGATTGTAATCTTTCTACTATAACTATTATGTTGACCGTTGTGTTATGGCATGTTATTCTAGTAATAATGATGTTGATATTAATACATGGCATGCAAGATTAGGTCACATAGGGCAAGATCGAATGAATAGATTGGCTAAGGAAGGATATCTAGGTTCTTTCTATAAAATTGAAATGCCAACTTGTGAAAATTGTCTTGCCGGAAAGATTACACGTAAACCATTTAGAAAGGCTAAGAGTGCAGATTTTCCATTGCAATTAATCCATTCTGATATCTGTGGTCTAATAAATGTGAGGGCTAGGTCTGGTGCTTTATATTTTATTATGTTCATTGATGATTTCACACGCTTTGGTTATGCCTATTTGATTTCTCATAAATCTGAAGCACTTGAATGCTTTAAGAAATATTTGAACGAAGTTGAGAATCAATTAGAAAAAAGGATTAAGACCATTAGAACCGATAGAGGGCGTGTATATCTATCAAAAGAATTTGAAGAATTGTGTAATGAAAAGGGCATCACCAGACAGTTAACTATTCCGTACACACCTCAACAAAATGGTGTAGCAGAAAGGAGGAATAGCACACTACTGGACATGATAAGGTCCATAATGAAGCAGGCAAATTTACCTATCTCCTTTTAGGGAGACGCGTTATTGACTGCAACCTACATATTTAACAAAGTGCCTTCTAAATCAGTTTCTTCCACTCCTAATGAGCTATGGACTGGTCATAAACCAAACTACAAGGATTTACGGCCTTGGGGTTGTGTTGCATATGTAAAAGATTATTTTAGCAAGTTTGGTAAATTAGGTCCAAAAGGCAAGAATGTATATTTATAAGATATTCAGAACACTCCAAAGGGTATGTGTTCATTGGTGAATTAGAGGATGGAAGTGTTACTAAGATTGAATCGCGAGATGTCACATTTTTGGAAAATGATTTTCCAAAGAAGGGCGAGGTAAATAATGGAGAGTCTCTTTATGAAATGTTGAACTCAGACAGTCAGCAAGTGTCTTCTGACACAGTTAATAATCAAATTGATCAAGATCTTATTCTTTATCGGAGTGGGAGTGGGAACTCTCAATCTCAAAATCCTTCTGACGAACCTGAATTTCAACTACAAAAGATTGCCAAGATAAATATACCCATACGTACTTATGATGTTGAAGATTATGTTTTCTTGGTATCTCCCACAGAAATGGATGAGCCAAAGTCTGTGACTGAGGCTTTATCGAGCCCTGAAAAAGATGAGTGGATGAAAGCAATGAAAGAAGAATTAGAGTCCATAAAAACCAACAAAGTCTGGGATCTAGTTGACCTTCCGCCTGGGTGTAGAGCCATTGGGAACAAATGGGTTCTCAAAGTTAAACACAAAGCGGATGGGTCAATATAAAGATACAAGGCACGATTTATGGCAAAAGGCTTTACTCAAGAAGCTGGAATAGATTATGAGGAAACATTTTCACCAGTTGTGAAGTTTACCTCAATTCGCTTGCTTTTGGATTTTGTTGCACGTTTGGATTTAGAATTACATCAAATGGACGTGAAGACAGCCTTTGTCAATGGAGAACTAAATGAATAAATCTACATGGAACAACCTGTAGGTTTCATCGTTAAAGGCCAAGAAAAGAAGGTCTATAAATTGGAAAGATCTATTTATGGCCTGAAGCAATCTTCAAGGAAATGGTATTTGAGATTTCACAAGGAGGTGATCTCATATGATTTCACCATGATCAATGAAGACGATTGCATTTATGTGAAGAAGTTCAATGGGATGTTTGTAATTCTTTCTCTTTATGTGGACGATATTTTATTGGCCGGAAACAATTTGGAGTATTTGAAAACTATCAAGTCATGGCTTTCAAAGTCATTTTACATGAAAGATATGGGCGAGGCAGACTATATCCTTGGAGTTAAGATCCAAAGAGACTGTTCTAAAAAGTTATTAAGTCTATCTCAAGAAACTTATATAAAGAAAATTTTGGAGCGTTTTCACATGAATGGTTGCAAATCCATGGATACTCCTATAGAGAGAGGTGAAACTTTAAGCCTTGAAATGTGTCCCAAAACTGAAAATGAAAAGGAAAACATGTCTCGAGTTTCATATTCAAGTGTTGTCGGGAGCTTGATGTATGCTATGATGTGTACTCGCCCAGACATTTTTTATGCCATAGGTATGGTTAGCATGTATCAATCCAATCCTAAAGAGATCATTGGAAAGCTGTGAAGAGAATTTTTAGATACCTGAAGGGAACTGCAGATTATTCACTATGCTATAATGGAAATGATTTATCCTTGAGAGGATACACAGATGCTGATTGGGGTGGTGACCGGAATGATAGAAAATTAACATCTGGTTATGACTTCTTACTTAATGGTGGTGCTATATAATGGAAACGTAAGAAACAAACATGTACAGCCCTTTCAATGATGGAAGCTGAGTTCGTGGCTTGTGCGTCGGCAGTACAAGAAGTTGTTTGGTTGAAGAGATTCTTTGAGCATTTGGATATTACAAAGAACTCTCTGGGTCCCATGATACTATATTGTGATAGTTAAGTGGCTATTGCATATACAAAAGATCCTAAGTATCACAGCAAGACCAAACACATTGACATCAAGTATAACTTTGTGAGAGACATAGTAGCAAGTGGAGAGATAAATTTACAATACATTCCTATGTGAAGTATGATAGTTGATCCTTTTACAAAGGCGATATCTAGAGACATGTTATGGCTCTAGGTTTGCGAAGGATATGAACATATTTATGTATTGTAAAATGGCTTTAGTATTGTAATATGCTCATCAATATTTGACTATTGAATTATGCTTATATCTCGTATGTATGTGATGAATATTTTTGCTGATAAAGTTTGTCGAACAAGTCACGAGATTGGCTCTCTCACACGAGCAATCGCCTCTTACGTTAAGAATCGTGAAAATATGAGACCTTATAGAACTTTGGATAATGCGGGGTTATATTTACTTGTAGAGGTCGTTCTTGACAATTTACGTATTTCACTATTCGATTATGACTTATTTTGTAAGTCAGATGCGAGTTTCTCTAAGCAGATGGTTTAAGGATTATTGAAGTGAGAAACTCGGGTTAGACACTTGAAGGTGTTTAGACCAAGATCTGTACGGTGTTGAATGATTAAAAGAATAAGACACACGCGCCAATATCAGGTGAGAACACCGTAACATGTGTTTCATACCACGTGTGCTATCGACTAATGGGATAATGGAAGAATAAGTCCCCGCTTCTTCATTGTGTGAGATCGCAAAGAAGTTATATCAACTTTTATTAGAAACCCTTTGACCTTTTACTGTCTCTTGAAGTGTCAATCAGTGTTGCTACTTTAGCATGTCACTAATAGTCATGAGTGATTCGGCAATGCAATGCATGTCTATGAAAGCAGTTGATTTGGAATGGAAATATTCGAGTAGAGAGGGAACACAACTAAAAATTTAGTAATTTAACTTGTATTCATAGGTCGACCATTACATTTACCATGAGGGTATCAAATGTAATTATGAATACAAAGTTAAATATGAACTCGAGTTCATCTCTTTCGAGGATGAGGGATTGAATTACTAGCTACTGATGTAGCGGGTGATGTCTTGGATATAGAGAGTTTTAAGATCCTCATGTTAGTAGTGAATCCTTTCCGAATGTGATCGGATTTATACATGGAGCTTTAGAATAACCTTCATAAGTTTGAAACATATTATAGCTCTTGATGCTCGCAGGCCGCACAAACTACTTGTCTGTATGAATTAAGTGTGTTATTTAATCACGATACCGGTTTGAGTTCCAGCCCATCATAAGCGAAGTGGGAGATGTTGGATGTTGGATCCGGCTATCGGGTCGCTCCATGAGGGTTGGCCCAACCCATTTGAAAAAGAAAGAATTTTAGAAGAGATAGGGTTTGAAATAACCTCTTTAAAGAGAGGTCACAACACGTTTAAGTGTAGTGGGACTCTTCAAAGAGGTTACTACACGTTTAAGTATAGTGGGAGCAGTTTTCTCATAACTGCTATCTTCCCTCTCCATATAAACATACGCTTTCTTCTTTTCTGAAATACAACAGAGAAAAACGAAAGAGTGGGATCAAAAATCTCTTTCCAATCAACACAAGAAGACATTTAGTTCGTGAAATTCTAACTTTGTTTCCAAGAGATTCAAAGTTTGACTTGGGTTAATTCTTTTGGTGGTGAGTTCAACAATTCTTCCGTTGCGTTGATAGGTACGCTAATGCTTATTTTTATTACAAAAAGTGATAATACCAACCAAAAAAAAATAATGGGGCGACACATTTTTGGAACAACAAAGTAAAGCATATATTAAGAATACTGAGAGATTCTTTCAGAAAATTTCTTTTACAAGAAAATACCTTATCTTCAACAACTTTACGTCAGCTTAGAAGAGTTTTAATCATCAATTAAGTACAAATAAAGAAAAGGCTAAATCCAAACTTTAAGCATGTAAAATATTCCATTTAGCAAGCACTACGAGAACTATTAATTTATTTTATATTGGTAATGAATAAAGTTAAACTTAATGAAAGTATGTCCGAGGGCTTTCTCAATAATTGGATAAGAAAAGATCATTAAAAGAAATTTCCTTGGCAATGCACCAATATTCCTGTTAAATAAAGACAAATTGTTATAATGAAGTTTAAAATTAAAGCAAAAGTTGAGTCAAAATCCAGCGGCTTTCTCAACAACAGATTTAAAAAAAAACTAATAAAGGAAATTTCCTTGTGGGAAAAGAATAAAGGAAATTTCCTTAGTGATGTACCTCCCCCCTTAGCTTGGGAAACTACCATATAATTAAACAAAGATAAATTCTTAGTAACAAAAGAAATTTCGTTTTAGTAACAAAAGAAATTTCGTGATATAGTGAACTTTGGCCATAGAAATTCTATTTTATTAATTTTCCGAAAAAGTTCAATTATACGTCATTTACCATCTGACTTTTTTATAACAGTATCGTTATATAACAATCATTCACTATAAAAGCTAAATTTTATAAAATCAATTTTTATGCTATATTATAATGTATGTTTTCTATAATAATATTTCATTATAACAGCCAAAAAGATTCGAAACAAATAAGCCTACTACAGAGAAGTTTAACTGTAGTTCATCAGTTGCTTGAAATAGTAATAGTAATAGTTTATCGTATTTGGTGGTGCTTCTCAATAATTAGCATGGCCATGCACGGCCAGCAAGGGTCGTGGTGGAAAGTACTCCTTCATCCTTAATCATAATAAGTCTCGGGTTCAAGTTCTTGGATATAGAGTCACTTTTATTAGGGAGCGCTTTATCTCCCCCCCTCCTCCCC
>ML389608.1:0-23004 GCA_005239525.1 Nicotiana knightiana | reverse complement strand
CCCCCGCCCCCCTTCCCCCCTTCAATACCGGACACCGAGTGGGAAGCCAAAAAAAAAACATGACAAGGCATTATACTACGTGTCTAATAATGATTGGTGGTAACGGATCATAACACACATTAATTAATACTGTAATATCAAAGTTCGTGGTGGAGTGGTAAGTACTCCTCCATCCTTAACCATAGGTCTCGGGTTCGAATCTCAGGGTATGGAGTCACCTTTGTTAGGGAACGCTTTACACCTCCCCCCCCTCCTCCCCCAAATGTGAGACTTTCCAGTGTGAATCCGGATTTAGTCGGGCCCCAGTGTAGGTACTGGACACCGAGTAGGAAACTAAAAAAAAAAATGACAAGGCATTACTGTAACACTCCAGCCCGCTAGTGATATTGTCCACTCTGGACGTAGGCTCTCACGATTTAAAACGCGTCAATAAGGTCTAAGGCTTGTTCACTTATATACCAGCATCCCTCTTGTATTTTGCCCATCTATAACAGTCCAGCCCGCGGGTTTAAAACGCGTCAATATGATCTAAAGCTTGTTAACTCATATACCAAGCATCTCTCTTGTTTTTTGGCGATGTGGGACTCTGTCTAAAGTCTGGGGTGTTACAACGATACCATCTGTAACAGCCCAGTCCGCTAGTGATATTGTCCGCTCTGGACCCAGGCCCTCACGAGTTTAAAATGTATCATTAGGATCTAAGGCTTATTCACTTATATACCCGGCATCTCTCTTGTATTTTATCGATGTGTCTAATAAAGGTTGGTAGCAACGGATCATAACACACATTAATTAATACTGTAGTACCAAAGCTGAAGGCAATTTGATTGGATATTGCACATTGTGTTCGTATTTGACAAAACAACGGCCGCGTCTTTGATTATAATGTTATAAAAAAAAATTCATTAAGCATTGATGAACAAAATTATTCGATATAAATATTAGTGTAACGGTACTAATTAAATATTTGACGGGATAGTTGAAATGTGTACGAATTAGACCGGACATAGTAGACATATTTTGGAAGTGAAGAAAATGAATATATATATATAACATTGTCTGTTACATTATATTGGGAACTACAATCAGCTTCTATACATATGGCTGCACAGATACAATTGTCAAATATTGCTTCTCAAAAAGCACAAGAAAACAGGAACAGACGCATCTTGCCCAACACATAACAACATCAGAAGAGACTACAAAACGTTGAAGAATCTTAGGTAGTAAAGAGAAATTAATTATGAACAGAAGACTCTATTTGATACTTTTGGTCAAAAGTTCACAATGTCAACTTAATTAGTGTTAGTGAAAGGTCAAAAATTATAACTCCATATAGCTGTCCATGTAGGGTGCATGTGCAAGAAGGAAATCACCTAAGAGAAAAGGACAGATTAACAACAATTAAGATTAATTCAGTCATTTGTTTCCCACTGTGTATACAAACTGCAAACTGTTTTAACTTTGAACTGCTTTTCTAAAATTATGCTACAACAACGTACGCCACCTGTTTTCTTGACCAATGTTCTGGTTTGCCTTTGTTTTTATGGTTAGTGATTGTTGAAATTAGAAGTGGTAAATAATTGTACATTCATGTATTTATGTAGTACTCTTCTAGAAGGTGATCACTTAAGAAAGTTAGTAGATGATTAATTATGTTAGTATAATAAGGGGTGTACCGCTCATTTTACAGCTAAGCAAATAGTAACAGAAGAAATGGTTCTCATTTTCCAGTTTTTTCCTCTCTCTAACGCTCTCTATGTTCTCTCTCTTGCTCGAGCCCATCTATAGCGGAGCCTAGGGCTAGATTTTAACATGGTATCAGAGTCATGGTTATTCACGATTGAGCAACGAGCATTTCATCAGATCAATTCCCTACGTCTTTCTTCTATTTCACATGTTCTTTGATCTCTTCTTCTCTTCGTCTACAATTTTCCCAGATTTGTTTCGTTCTGTCAAAATGACGCTTGATTCAACTCAAATTACAGTTGGATCTTCACATGCAAATAATCAACAGATCGATTGTAATGATCCATTGTATGTTCATCCCTCGAATACACCAGGTACGGCACTTGTTCCTCAACTATTAATTGGAACTGAAAATTACTCGGAATTGAGGCGATCTATGGAGATGTCGCTCCTGGTAAAAAATAAACTTGGATTTGTTGATGGAACTTGCACTAGAGAGCAGTACGAGAAGAATGTCTTACAATTGCGGCAGTGGGATCGTTGCAGTGCCATAGTGCAGTCATGGATTCAAAGTTCTGTGGCTAAGGAACTCAGGAAAGGAATTGTGTACTCTTCAATGCGCAGAAAGTTTGGAAAGCACTTAAGGATCGTTTTGACAAAGTTAATGCCACTAAGGTGTACTATATGAATAGGGAAATCAGTTGCCTAACACAGGGAATTTCTAGTGTATCTGTCTAATTCTCTAACCTCAATGATCTCTGGGATGAATTTGAGTCAATAATTCTTGAGCCATGTGACTGTGAGAAATCTAAAACATTTATTGAGTTTCTTCGCCAACAGAAGCTTATGAAGTTTTTAATGGGATTAAATGACACTTATGCTCCTCAGAGAAGTCAAATACTGATGATGCAACCAACACCTTCACTCGATCAAGCATATTCAATGATAGTTCAGGAAGAAAGTCAAAGGTTGAGTAGTGGATATGGTGTAGAGAGTGGAATTCTGGGAAGTGAACCTATGAATACTGAGAGCAGCTCTTTTGTGTCAGCAAACAACTCAAATGTGAAGTTTAGAAAGAACACAAAGTTGTTTTGTGATTATTGTAAAATGAAAGGACACACAAGAGAAACTTGATATAAGTTGGTAGGGTATCCACCAGGTTTCAAGTTCAACAACAAAAGAAGATGGGCTAATGACAACTACACACATGTAGCACACAATGTGAGTATAATGGGGGAGACTAAACAAACAGGAAGTGATGGAATTTATGGCATGATCAATGCAGCAGCTCCAATCTTCACACATGAGCAGCACCAACAGATACTCAAAATGTTGAGCAAGGAAAAAGGACCAGCAGAAGAACAAACACTAGTAGATCTAGCCAATATGGCAGGTAATTCAATCACTGACCAAATTAAGTGGATCATTGATACTGGTGCTTCAAATCACATAGTTTCATCCTTAAATCTGTTATCTTGTCCTAATCTTGTTTCCCATTCGAAATCCACTTCAGTCCATTTACCAAATGGACAAAGTACTCAGATCACTCATACAGGGTCATGTGCCTCGTCTAACAATCAAACTCAACATGATGTGCTTAATGTGCCTAAATTTAAGTACAACCTGTTATTAGTGTCCAGATATACCAAGGAACTAATTGTATAGTCTCTTTTTATCCTTATTCTTGTCTCTTTCATGATCTCTTCAGTGGCAAGGTGAGGGGGATTGGTAGCCTTAAGGATGGACTCTACATCTTCAATCCTTCGAAACCTGCTGCACCTCTCACTTCCACCTGTATGACCACTAACCAATCTACTTCCTCAACTATGTTGTGGCATCAGAGGCTTGGCCATGCTCCTCATTCAGTTCTTAAGAAAATACCCACAATAAAGACATTGTTGTCTGATTCTAGCTCTTGTAACTGTCATGTTTGTCCATTAGCTTAAAAAACTAGACTTCCCTTTCCTACTAGTGTTTCAAGATCAAAATATTCTTTTGAACTTGTTCATATGGATGTGTGGGGTCCTTAAAGATTAAACACTTACAATGGTTATAAATATTTCCTAGCTCTTGTTGATGATTTTTCAAGAATGACTTGGGTCTTTCTCTTAAGACTGAAAAGTGATGTCTATGTGATTCTATCAAATTTTCTTTGTTTGGTAGAAAACCAATTTTCCTCTACTGTCAAGATTTTCAGGTCTGATAATGGCTATGAGTTCTTCAATTCTCTTTGTTCTAATCTATTTCAAACCAAAGGAATTATTCATCAAAGTAGTTGTGTCTATACTCCCCAACAAAATGGAGTTGTAGAAAGAAAGCATAGACACCTACTTGAAGTAGGGAGAGCCTTGAGGTTTCAAGCTGCATTACCTTTAAAACTATGAGGTGAATGCATTCTAGCAGACACTTACCTCATTAATAGATTGCCTAGCACTGTTCTACATGGAAAAACTGATTATGAGCCTTTTCATGGTTGTTCCCCTAAACTAGATCACCTAAGGACAATAGAATGTCTTTGCTTTGCTACCAGACTTGACTCTCCTATGGATCCTGCTGCCTCACATGGTTGCTAAAGGCTTTACACAACAGGAAGGGTTGGACTTTCATGATACATTGTCTCTTGTTGCTAAGCTAACTACTGTGAGGCTTTTCTTTGCCACTGCTGCTCTCAAGCAGTGTCTTATCTTTCAAATGGATGGTCAGAATGCTTTTTTGAATGGAGATCTTGAATAGGAAGTCTACATGACTTTGCCTCAAGGATTTAGTAGCCAGGGGGAGCATAATGTTTGTAAGCTACTTACTCAAGCAGGCTTCTAGGCAATGGAATTTGAAGTTGTCTCAAGTCTTGTCTTCATCTGATTTTAAACAAGCAAGCATGACTATTCTTTATTTACTAGAAATGTGGATAACAAATTTGTTTTGATTTTGGTCTATGTAGATGATCTCCTTGTTACAGGAAATGATCTACAGAAAATCAAAAATGCACAGGAGTCTCTGCATCAACACTTCAAAATGAAAGAACTTGGAGATGTCAGATATTTTTTAGGCATAGAATTTGATAGAGCAAAGGAGGGAATCCTAATGACTCAAAAAAAAATGCATTAGAGATGATTTCTGATGCAGGCTTGGCAGGTTCTAAGCCTAAAGAGACACAATGGCGCAAAATTTGAAGATGACAAACACTGAGTTTGACACTTGCACAGCACAAATAAGGGAGATGAATTATTGGAAGACAGAGGGAGTTATCAACGGCTCATAGGGAAGATTTTGTATCTAAAAATAATAAGGCTTGATATCTCATATGCAGTACAATCACTAAGCCAGTTTACGCATGCACCTAAGAAATCTCACTATGAAGCAGCACTTCATGTAGTAATGAAGAAATAGAAAAACCAATGTTGGGGCTGTTGATGCCAAGTGACAGCAATGAAGAAATAGAAAAATTCTGTGATTCGGACTGGACATCATGTCCTATGTCAAGAAAATCTGTTACTGGATATTGTGTTAAGCTTGGGACTTCAACCATATCCTGGAAAGCTAAGAAGCAGCATACTGTATCTACAAGCTCAGCTGAAGCTGAGTATAGAAGCATGGCACACGCAATAGCTGAACTTGTGTGGTTGAAAGTTCTATTGGAAGAGCTGAATGTGAATCTAAAGCTTCCCATGAAGTTGTTCTGTGATAATAAAGCAGCATTGCAAATTGCTGCAAATCTTGTGTATCATGAAAGAACAAAACACATAGAAATAAAATGTCATTTCATCCGAGAGAAGATTCAATAAGGGCTAATCAAAACTTCCCATATTCCCAGTCAGGAACAACCAACTGATGTTTTGACCAAAGCACTAGGACATCAGCAACATGCTGCATTAATCTCCAAGTTGGGAATGAAAGACATTTTTTCATTCTCAACTTGAGGGGGAGTGTTGAAATTAAAAGTTGTAAATAATTGTACATTTCTGTATTTATGTAGTACTCTTCTAGAAGGTGATTAGTTAAGAAAGTTAGTAGATGATTAGTTATGTTAATTAGTATAATAAAGGGTGTACAACTCATTTTACAGCTAAGCAAATAACAGAAGAAACGATTTTCTCATTTTCAAGTTTCTTCCTCTCTCTAACGCTCTCCATGTTCTCTCTCTTGCTCGAGCTCATCAATGGCGAAGCGTAGGGCTAGATTTTAACAGTGATAAATTAACGTTACAACTTATAGAAAATAACAAGACCATAATTTCCACCCTAATTAATTATTTGTCGTCACAAATCTTGGACCTTCGTTTCGATCCCACCCTGCAGAAATTAAAGTCTAACTTCTAAATTTTGGATTTTGCAATACTTGTTTTTAAGCTTTGAAATTACTTACCTGGCCTATGAAGAAATTTATTAGTACTATTAAAAACGATTGCTCGGTATACAAAGCATCTGGCATTTACACAGAGTCCATGAAAGGGCCGCACTTCAAAGAGTTGGTGTGATATAGACAGTCTATTCTAATGCAAGTACTAGTGTTACTTCCACGGCTCGAACCCATGACCTTTAGATCACAAAGAGAATACTTTGGTGTCGTTCCAATGCCCCCTTCCAATTAATTGTTGGACTTTAAGCATTGGGCTTAAAAGTCTAAGAGTGTGAATTGGGAAATGGTGGGAAATAAAATGGAGGGAAATGAAAATTTGAATCAAGTGAGCTTTTGTCATGAACTTTGTACCACATTGGTGAAAGACAACTACACTTGTGTGTATAAATATAGGATCACTTCTTAGAGCTCTTAAAAGGAGTTGAAGAGGATGTATCCTCGCGCCGTCGTCGTCGCTCGCTTGGCTCGGCTTCGGCTTCGGCTGTCAAATGAAATAATTAAATGTCAGTCAGTTCATTAACGGAATTCTGAGGCAAAAAAATCGAGTTCATTCTGAATACTGCATTCTACTTCGCAGTCTCTCTCTCTCAAATTCGTAAGTGTGAGTTTGCTCCGTTCTTTGAGTTTGTTGGTATCCTGCAGTTTGTATTGCCACTGTTGCAGGAAGGTTATTTTCATCCTGGGAGGATTTAATCCATTACCTTGGCAACTTGTGAGGGGGTTAAAATTCCTTAAGGACACACAAGGAAATTGTGGACTCGGAATATTTCTTATCGTTTATATATTTTTGTTTCTTCTAACAGTTCTTCTGATTTTCTAGTTTTAACACAGAGCCGATAATATTAATTAGTTCTATAAACGCATAATATTCTCGTTGATGAATTAAAAGGGTATTTCTTTTTCTTGTTAAATTTGCTAAACGTGACTCTTTGCTGTCTTTGTTGTCATGCTAATTCTGGAAGACTTTGTTAAAGATGCCAATGTACGGTAAAGAACAAGAATTAAGAATTTATATTCTGATTCACGAAAATCCTTTCAGTGGAATTGCTTTTTTCAATCTTCTACTAAAATTAAAAATTTTAAAAAAAAAAAAAAGCTTAAAATAAAATGCAACAAGGTCTTTCCACGTAACGACTATTACCTAATCAAAAAGACGCAGAGATATGCATAACTTTATAATAAAGAACGATTAGTATTAACCAATAAGGTTGTTGTAAATGTTAAGTACTCCATCATTCTTAATTAAAGATTTAGCGTTCAATTTCTGAGTATAAAATTATCTTTGTTAGAGAGAATTCATCTCTAATGTAAGACTGTCGACTTTAATCTGGGATTAGTTGGGCACCAGTACGAGTATCGGACACATTGTTGGAACAAAAAAAAAAAGGATAATTTAGTGAGACATTGCTATCGAATTAAGTCAATAGGATCCTGGAGATATTAGCTTTCGGCAACTAAATCATTATAAAATATTGCTCGTGGCAATTTTTATGGACTACAAAATAGAAGTTTATATTTCAAGAATTTCCAAGTTTTACATCCACTTCTTTTTCTTTGTTTTTTCTTTTCTTTTCTGGTAGAATTTTTCCCATTTTCTTCAGGATTGTAACTTAAAGAATATGAGTGATGTGAAGTCAATAATTAAGAACCGCAGTTTCCCATCCAAGGGCATGAGAAAACCTAGAGACAAAGCAAAAGAAAACAAACGTAGCTTTTGGAGGGAGCTGTAGAAAAACCCTTTTTATGTGTTAAAACATATGAAAAGTAGAGCCAATCAGGAAAAAAAAAAGGGAAGCAAAGGTATTCTCATTCCTTATTATTATTAAAGTAATTAATATTTAAAATTCATCTTCTCATTTATGCTCCATATCGATGCTTTGACTTGGCCTTTTCACTTTCACTGCATCTGCATGTGATCAGATTCAGATTCCCATCTCTTCTTAACACCCACGCCTTCCTCGGCGCGTTTGCTGCTTCATATATCGAGACAAAGTTAGGATATTAACTTTGCGGATTCAGAATTTTCATCCAGGGATATCAAAATATAAATAATTAGATACGTTGAAAAGTCAAGAGAGATCAACGTATATTAAATATACAAAAAATAAAAAAAATTATCTAACAAAATAGTGTAATATTCTGGCGAAGGGGTGTCGAACTTCGCCACTGTTTATAGATTTTAGATTGTAGAACGGCGATATAATTACTAATAATTAGGTTTTAAATTAATATATGCACATATTTAATAAGTTTTTTGATACAAACTAGATAAGCTGAATCCGTACCGGGCTTCTAGCTTTGTCTCTCTATATATAGGGAAAATTATTGTATAGTCGCTCTTAAGATAATAGCTGAAAAAAGTTTTTTTTTTTTTTTTTTTGTGTGTATATACACACATATTTTATGTTATATATAAAAATTATATAAAGTTTATATACTTTTTCGGCTACCAAATATATATAGTTTCGACTATTGTTGATATAATTTTATCCACCAAATTAAACAAAGACAATTTTATAATTTAAAAGTACGTTGTTGTTAATGAGCTCCAAATTTAACATATATTTTCGGCCATGGTGCTAAAATCCAAAATAAAAATTGCAGAAACTAGTGAAGTTTCAGTAAAGAGAACTAGGGGAAATGTCCATTGGGGTGGGGTTTACTATATATTGTCTGTAATAACAAGAATGAAAGACAAATTAGCCGTCTCTCAGACCTTAAACTACTTTATGCTACACACATTGCAAATTGTCATTTGTTTTGTCTAATTCAATTTTTGAGACCCAATTATTAATTTAATATTTTAGAATTTGGCCTATCCAATGCTCGCCTCTGTAGTGACACTAAGACAAAAACTAAGCACAAACGAAAATTCAGAATCTATACATAGAATATAAAAGCAACTGGCGAAACGAGATTCAGTAGCCACTCTTTTTTATTTCCACCTGTACCACCTTGGAGCTCGACAATTTGAATTCGGTCCGAAATGTTTCGTGTTGAGAAGAAAAATGCTATCTAATAAAGGCGATTCAATATTAGAGACTTGAACTTGAAACATCTCATTAAAAATAAAAGAATTTTTACAACTCCATCAATATTAACGTGCAGATTTATAATCCTGTTCGGTTTCATGTTTTCATTAGATGCTCGTTATATAGGATAAATTACATGCTTTTCTTGATTCATGAGCTGAAATTATAAAATAATGTCAACGACTTAGAATTTTTCAAATTAGAAAAAGACAACTTCCAGAATCCGTTCGATATTTCTCATTGATTTTAGAAGTTTTTTATTCAAAGGTCGGTCTTACTTTTCCCTTTCATTAAGTACATTATTTTTATTGTTCATCGACAGTATAAATAATTTTTACAAAATGAGTAAATTTTTCTGTGTCGTAAAGAGTTACTTCGTCCGCAGAAAAAACCAAAAAGAGTTACTTCTCCCTATTTTCTAAATTACCAGCTTTACTGAATATGAATAGTTACTTTTTAAGTGATAATAACTGTCCATTATGTAAATTAAACCCTTATTTTAAACATTATTTCTTCAGACCAAATTTCAAATGTCTTCACCACAGGCAACAGCGTGGCAACGCGGATTGCAAAAAACCAAAGTCATTGTTTCGCGGTCAACAATACATTGCACACAGTCAATCAAATCAAGAAAAAGAAATCCACCAATTTGTAGGACCTGAAAATAACCAAATAATCTATAATATTTACAAAGACTAGATTCTTGTTTGCAGTCCCAAATGGACAACAACAAGAGAAGGGCATCGTAAGTATAAACAACTAAGTCAAACATTAGAAGCTAACATTATAATAATACCAACTATATACAAATGTGTACTGTTCTAAAACCAATTTATATGTCTACAACCCTATCATCTTCTTTTGTATCATTGCTTGCCAGCCTGCCTATGCCTCTAATCTTCCACCAAACAAAATTATAACCACAAGCCAACCAACTAAAATCCTTTCTTTTCTTCCCCATTTTTCTCTGTTTAAAATTCGAATCTGGACCCCCAATAACATCAACTTCTTGTATGTGTCTATCCTTTCAGCCAACCAAGCTCAACTATAACAACTACTATCACCAAATCCCCTTTCATTTTCAGTAATCTTTAAGCTATGTACACATGCCCAACACCAAAGATTGGAACAAATCTAATTGATAATAATTTTGTGCTGGTCTTCAAGAAAATGACTTGATCAATCCTAAATTGTATAGATTCTTCCTTACAATGCTACCAAGTGAAAGCAACATTGCCCCACCTGCCCCAACTGTGGGCTCTTCCCTCTCCTCTGCCTTTTGATGATAGATAAGTGGCAATTCCTTCACTTTCAAGTCACTCAATCCAATTTTCTGCCTAACAGAATCAATAATCTTTGGATCAGCTGGATTTCCATTAGCATCTGTTACATAGAACACATTTAGAGCTGTATTATCACTACTTGTGGATATCTCGGCCCTTGTCACATTTAAACCATTTTCACGGAAAGTTCGTGTTACTTCAGCCAATAGCCCTTGCTTATCTCCAGTACATAACTCCAGTCTCACTCCCTGTAATCCAAAATCAAGTATTTACGGTTAGAAGAAATGAAATACTATAGTATAAGCCAATATTCATTTAAGACGGCAACTGGGGCATGAGCAGTATACCTCAGATGCTCTTCTCTCAATTGCAGCTCGTAGACATAGAATCACGCGCTGTTTTTCTGCTTCTGAACTAATTGGACTTCCATCTGTATGCCTAATGAAGAATTCCTGAGACAAGATTGTAACAGAAGTTAAACAAATCTGCACATTCCTGTAAACATCATTAAAGGATACTCTATGAAAAAAAGCAATGAAAAGTAGGTGAAGGAATATATACCAAGTATGCTCTGTCCCCTGCTGTTTTAACTGTGGCATGGAACACAACATATTGCATGTCTGTCAAGGTGCAAACGACATCAAACAGAAGATTAGGTCGATCCTTGCACTGAACATTTATTACGGAATAACCCTTTTCCAAGCAATTCAATACCGATACAATAGGGTTATCGTTAGTCCTAATAACCGGCTTCCTTTCATAATCGCGATCAGCGAACATCATCTGGTGAAGCCTCCTTTCTGTATGTGTGACAGCCATAGACACCGATGTTTTAGCACTACGAATATCATTATCCCCCTTGAGCACATTCCTTAAACGAGCTTCAATCGTGTCTATCTTCTGAGAGTCCTCAATCGGGGACCCTGAATCCCCTTCCTTTACATAAATTAAGGACGCAATTCGGCCATTGTGAGTCCACACATTAGCTTCAACTATATTGCACTGTAATTCTGAGAGTACTGCAAAAACCTCCGATAATAGGCCAATTCGATCCGTCCCAGTTAATTCCAGGGCTGTCAAACCATCAAAGCACTTTGCACTTGCAAAATGAATAGTCCCTAATGACTGTTCAAGAACATAAAAAAGGTTCAAAATTAGTACAAAAATGTAAATCTAAATTACCCACAAAGAAAATGCAATTATTTTAGACATTTAAGTAAATTAAATACCTGTTCAATGTAACTGATGACACTCTCGTCCGTTAATTTGTTTCCGTCCAAATCAGTAACGTGAAACACTGTACATTAAGAACGAGTTGAAACGGCAGAAATTAGTACTCACAAAAATTCAAAGGTAAAGAAGTTAATACTAGAGGAGAATTCAAAACGGCGCCTTGATATTTATTCCTACTAAAGAATAAATGATCTGCTTAACGTGAGCAGTGATGAGGTGCGCACTTTAGCAAAAGGCGAACTTTAGCAAAAAAGGGGTGGATTTCCATAAATTGCGCTCACCGTCCATAAACCACCGACCGTCGGATGAGATGTAAGCTTTTTTGATTGAAAGGTTCAGATCCGTAAGAACTTGTACTGCTTCCAGAAGTATTCCATGTTTTCTCGCACTATCAATCTGTTAAAAAAAACCCCAAAAATTGGACGAATTAAAATAGGCAAAAAATGTTTTTATAGTAACACTACAAAAATTTTGAAAATATTCCAACAAATTGGAAGAAGGTGACATACCATAACGCGAGTGGAATTTGAACAACCGGCATTGTCGATCATGACCCTGTAAAACACCAGTGATAGAGAGTATTCAGAAATGACACACTTATTAGGATTATTTTTTGAAATTTGACAAAAATGACTCAGTTGTCATAAGGAAAAGTCAATCGGAGAAGTGAAAACTTCTGGAAAGAGGAAGAGTCAGAATAACGTGTAGAGGAAGAAAAATCAAATTAAAAATGGACTAAGCACATAATCTTCACTTATAAACACTGATTATTCTTCTTAAATCTTTAATTAGATGAAAAATCCTCCTGTTAAGTTGAATATTAAGAAAAATCATTTCCAAAAACACAAAAAAATAAAAAAAGGAAAAACAGAGAGAGTAACACAAAATTTAACTGACCTTGGAGTAGTCATACGGAAAACAAGCTTTTCATATTCATCTAAATAAGCAGGCCACTCCATATTTCTCTTTTCGTCAATTAAATTCCTCAAACTGAGAAAAACTAAAACAAAATCACAGTGATAGAGTTGAAGATGAAGTTCAGTTTATAAAACCCCGTCGTGCTATAAATCTGAACCACAACCGGACCCAAAAACAACTCCAGAAATCCCGTTTAGACCACGACTACTCAACTCTGAACAAGTCTTCTTCTTCTTCTTCGTTCTGTGTATTTGAATTTGTGGTGTTACCGTGTTTCTATGATCTTTGTCTCTCTACAAAATCCACCTTCTCTCTCTAAAAGGAAGCGTTTCTCGTTTAATTTGATGGGTATTTACTTTCTCTCTCTACTCACCGCAAAGCACGCTTTGCTTTACTTTCCGTTTCACTATCCTCACTATTTATATAAAAAAAAAAATTCCTAATTAATTACTTAATGTTTTTACTTTCTTTTTTCGTTTAATATTTTTTGGGGGGCAATGACTTTAAGCAAAGCGTGGGTCGTGTTGCGCTTTCACATGCCGTGACTACTGCTTGCTCCCAATTACCTGCCGGCACTAACCTAATTTTTCAATTAATTCCCATTTTATTTTTTTATTTTAATTTTTGTTATATTACACACAAAAAATATATATATAATAATGTAACAACTTAGTAGGCGTTTGGACATAAAGTGTAAAATATTAAAAAATGATAGAAAATAATATTTAAAATTTAGAGTTGTTTTTGGACATAAAATTTAGTTTGGTTATTTTTTAAGTTTTGTGAGTGATTTGAGAGAAAATTTTGGAAAAAAGTTTTTTTGAGTTTTTCAACTTTTCGAAAATTTTCAAAATGCATTTTCAAAAGAAAATTGAAAATTTTATGAACAAACGTTGATTTCGAAAAAAAAAGTGAATTCTTTTTGGGAAAAAGGAAAAAAATTTATGTCCAAACGGGCTCTTTAACTTCGGTTATTTTGTTTTTTAGACAGTGATTATTGCTGTTCCTTTCATTGAATGTTTTATTATCATTTTTTTTTTCAAAACTATTGTGATTATATTTTTTTGAGTCGACAGTCTATTAAAACATATATTCTATCTACATAAAATAGGAGTAAGGTTAATGTGTACACTACTCAACCTAAATTTCACTTGTAGAATTACATTATATATGTTATTGTTACTTCTATGTATTCCTAATATATGGTTGTTTTTATGATATTGGTTTGAGAACTAAATTTTGCGTTTATCAACATTATTACAAGAATGTAATTTCACATATTCAATACTATATTTTGAGACACTCCGACAATTTTGAGGTTTGTAGGATATATGTTTGTTATATTGTAACACAAAAATGGAAAGAATATAAAATCCGATCATAATAACTAGTTGGACTCCACATTTATATGCTTAAATGTGAAATGAATTTATTCTTGTACTACATTTTATTAAATTGTCAAAACTAAAGTTTCTATAGAGGGAAACAATATATCATTTTCCTAATTTATTAACAAATGAGTTTAACGAAGAAAAAAAAAAGTAAATAGAACTAACAAATTTGCATTTTCCAATTAAAGCTCTTTTCCATTTTTATCAAAGAGTAAAGGGCTTCAAAAGGAACATTCCAGCAAATTGCGACATGATGAGTTCAAAATGTAATGACCACTGTCTAGTTAAATAATTTCATAATTCCATGTTAAGTTTACGATAACAACAATAATAATATTCAGTATATTTCTACAAAGCGGGATTTGGAAAGAATACTATATTTAATTTAATTACTTTATGTTAGAGTGATTGTTTCTGATAGTTTTTCGATCAAAAAAAGCAATTCACAGTAAATTTGAAAAAAAAATAATAGTAATAAAGACGCTATTTGAAAATAATGCAAACAAGAATAAGAACAATAGTAAAATAACAAAAAAATAATAAAATCGATACAACAAAAGAATATAGTAGGTAGTAAATAGGAAAAAAAAACATTTAAAAGAAAACAAGGAACAGTGACGTTTGGATCAAGAAAGACTCTTTTTGGGTGGTTCGAATGTCCAGCTCTGACGCCACGTAGACAGGTAAAAAAGGGGTACTTTGCGTGTTTTCCACTCAATAGGGTCCTCGTAGTTTTTTAGGTCCACGGTGATGTGTCATTACACGTGGCACGATATATTATTGAAGAATTAATTCAAATGTATTATCAATTAAAGTATAATTTATGTATATAATTAAGAAAATATAAATAATAAATATGTCAGGAATGATTTGGTAAATTGGGGGCGATAATTAAGATGGCTTGTAAATTAAGTTGAGATCTGCCGACCAATATTATGACGTTCACACGTGACAACACTCCCCGCTCTTTTTCGGCTTTTCTTTTGTCATTGTTTTCGGCCGGTCTTCTTCTTCTTTTTTCTCTTTTTCATTTTCTCCCTTTCTACCTTTGTGTATCTTTTATCATACTGACAATTATTATTATTTATTATATATTTAAAAGATAATGTTTCAATTTTCCCGAGCATTCGAAAAATATTGGATTCCTTTACCGCTATTTGGATGCATATCAAATTATCAAGGCACGCAATATTATTAATCTTTTGTGCTTGGAAGATCTTTTTACTGAATGCTTCATCGTCATTCCCAAAATATAATTAAATTCTAAATGATATTATGTTTTTATCAAAATGAAGCCTTTGATCAAAAAAAGGAAATTTAATTAACGTTATTTTCAAAATTGTTGGTCTTTACGAAGTTGTGTGTGTATCTTCAAATAACAATTAATTCTCCAAAAATATGAATACTAATATCGTATGGAATTTGAAAAGATATCAACTTTCTAAAATCAACTCATTGCTTAACAATCATCTAAGAATAAGCGTAATGAGATTTTTTTACCCGTTATTGCAATTAAATTATTTTGTAATCAAATGGTTAACATGACTTTTAATTTGCTTCCTTTTTCTGCACTAATTTTACATTCAAAATCATTTTTCATAGGTCTATAGGTTTCTAAGAAAGGATGTTAAGTAGTTTGTGGTTTTATTACTATTTCAAGATTTGGTTTACCCGTATGCTTAATTGCTTACACACTAAAAAGGTTTTCAAAACAGTGATTTTTTGGGTAAGTGATTACTTAAAAAACATGTCAATCTTTTGAATAATTATACATAGATTCCTTCTTTTTGTAGGTTCCAACATTTACCTCAATTTTATTTTAGTAAAAAGAATCGAGCTTTTATTCTAGTTCTCTTTTTTTTTTTTGTTGTCTTTGTTGGTATTATTTAATTTATTAAATGACTTATCTTAATTAAATTGGTCCTTCTTCATGATCTTTATATATGTTTACCCTTAAAAACATATAACAATTGAATTTATACGTTGTTTTAAAGGTATGTGAATTAATTCAATACAAGAGATTAGTGACGATAGATTAAGCAAATAAAAGACGTAATTAATGACCAAACACATGGTAAGAATGAGTCCGAGCTCGGTTAATGGCTTAACGAGGAACCTGTCATCGGTTCCGAACTTGCACTTATGAAGAACTTATGAACAAGAACAAGAACTTTGAATAACTTTCAGAAACAGAAGGCATGTCCATTCGTTCAATAAAGAATGCCTGAACGGCCCAATGGTCCAAAACAGGAGGCATGTCCATTCGTTCCATTTGAAACCTCGACACGAATTCCCTGAGCATTTTGTTATCTCCTTGTTTCACTTTGAAAAGGTCCGATTTTACTCGCTACTTTGATGGTCCCGACGTCATCTTTTATGAAGGAATCTGCAAGCATAGCAAACGAATCAATGGAATTAGGGGGTAAGTTGTGATATTATATTATTACTCCTTTCGACAGGGTTTCTCGGAACTTTTTCAGCAAAACTGACTCGATTTCGTCATCTTCTAAGTCGTTTCCCATGATGGCACACATATAGGAGGCCACATGTTCATTCGGATCCGTGGTTCCGTTATAATTTTGAATTTCGGGCATACGAAACTTCTTCGGATTGGCTTCGGTATCGCGCTCGGAAGGAAAGGCTTTTGGACAAGTTTCATGGAATCTAGGCCCTTCAATATCAGGAGAGGGGGGGTCCTGGGATTTGATCAACCCTGGAGTTATAGGTCTCCACTTTTTTGTCGTTGGATTCGTTCTTATTTTCCCTCGATTCTACCCGCTTTTTCAGTTCCTCAAGCATCTTTATTTTTCAGGGTTTCTCCCCGGTTCAACTTCACCCGACCTTTACGTGGTTTTTTTATTTCTTCGAGTGTTTTCTCGGGACGCTTCGGGCTCAACTCTGCTGGGGCGCGGCTTTGGTTCTGTAATTGGACTATCGCCGCCTGTTGAGCCTGTAACATTTGGAAGATCACTGGCAAATTGATCCCATCGCCTTCACTTTAGCCGTCATGCGTACCCCGGATTATTGATCGGGCTCCTCCACGAACGTTGTTCTCGAGGTCGGTAGGCAAGTTTGCGTCTATGACCACATGTGAGTTGACATCGATTGGGTTCGCGACCAAAACTTCGTTGGGGTCAACAAGGGGCACCTCATTGCTGGAAATTATATTGTTGTTCTCGACATGGTGGCCAGACTCAACATCAACATTCAAGTGAGCAGATTGAGAGTTAGACATTCTTAAATTTGCATGAAATTAAAATTTCAAAGAACAAACGTAGAACATAATGCGTTATGAAAATTTGTATCAAATTACCACTATTCTCCTTAGCCGCACGATGGGCGCCAACCCGTTTAACCTTAAAAATGGATAATAATTTAATTTATACGTTGTTTTAAGGATATGTGGATTAATTAAATACAAGCGATTAGTGACGATAGATTAATCAAATAAAAGACGTAATAAATGACCAAACACATGATAAGAATGAGTCCGAGCTCGGTTAATGGCTTAACGAGGAGCTTGCCTTCGGTTCCGAACTTGAACTTATGAAGAACTTATGAACGAGAACAAGAACTTTGAATAGCTTTAAAAAACAGAAGTATATTTCTTTGGTGTGCGTGTTACCATATCTAATAAATAATAGGCTTCCCTTTTATATAGTAGGGGAGTTTTACCCAAGGTACAATTCTAAGAAAGGTAAAAATCTTCCTTTTCACTAATCACTTATTTTCTGCCAATACGGACCGAGATTCGCGTCGTGATATCCAGTTGGACACTGACATCATGGCCCTTTGTTAGCCATGTGCGGGTGTTTGGTAATACTCTCTGAAGTCTTGGACTCGAACCGGACTCGGGGAATGTGGTCTTGACGGCTCCGAGGGTAGGTGTCCAGCTCGGGCCCTAATACGGGAGGCTTCTGATTTTGATTCTAATTTATTATCACATCCCTGCTCCATTTGTCTTATCGGGAAACCGGGGTGGTCATTGGATTCGATTTTACCCGTATACAATATATTTACGTGGAAATAGAACATCACCAACTATATTGGCTATCAACTCAATTTTCATCTATATATCATATTATCATGTTTCACGGCGTGATTGTTTGGTGTGTGATAATAATTTGTTAATTAGGAATAGATCCATATACTTATTCTCAAAAAGTTATACTAAGTATAGAGTTAATTAATTCAATTATAATAAAACGATCTATTTCTCAATATGAAACACTAATATGATCGTGTTGCGGAACCAAATTAATGAGAAGGATAATCTTTTTAAAAACAATATTTTAAAGATGTCTTATTTTCGCGTCATCTTCATTTACCAAGAGATGCCATATAGTAGCAGCTAAAAACTAGCTTGATACGGGTTAGCAATACAAATTGCTCTGAGGACCACAAAATTATACAGCAACTGTACAGCTAATATATTGTAATCTACTTAAATGTAAGGCCATAATGCTTTGACACGATACACGTTTGAAAGCTTTATTTCACGTAACACTTTTGACGCGAAACATAAATTTGTGTGTAAAATTTCATCAAAATTGTAATAAATAGTAGATTTTAACCAATAAATTTAAAAATACAATAAGTTCATGACAAAAATTATTTAGGGTTGAACACATAAAACTTAAATCTTGCATCACTACTAAAAATTCGGAAAAAAACGACCAAAGTTGGTCGCTAAGCAGTGCAAAAGCGACCAAAAGGCATCCAAAATAGCTTGGTCGCTTTTTCGTTGATCCCTTTACTTTAGGGACCAATTAGCGACCAACTTTGGTCTCTAAGGTAAAAGGACCAAATATTCCGGTATCAAAAAAAGCGACCAACTTTGGTTGCTATAATATTTTAATAATATAAATTTAACGACCAAATTTGGTCTCTATTTTTAAATTACGTTTTTTATTTATGCAATATATAGCGACCAACTTTGGTCTGTAAAAAAATATAATATTTTAAAATCTGGAAAATAGCGACCAAAGTTGATGGCTATTCTGGAAATCTAGGTTAGGTAGCGACCAACTTTGGTCGCCAATTTTCAGAAAAAATATTTTTTTAATAAAATAGCGACCAAAGTTGATGGCTATTCTGGAAATCTAGGTTAGGTAGCGACCAACTTTGGTCGCTATTGCCCAGGAATTTTTTTTTTATAGAATATCGACCAAAGTTGGTCACTTTTCTGGGTATTATTTTGGCACAAAATGCCTATTTTGGCAGCTACACCACCTGCCAGCATACCAAATCTTATTACAACAACAACAACAACAATACGAACTACAACAATACGAACTACAACAACACAACAACAACAACAATAACACAACAACAACAATAAAACCAATATTAAAACCAAAAAAGTATAAAGTTCAATAGAACTAACACATTAAACTAACAAAACTAAGTTAACACTTATTACAAGCTCATTCGAAAACGGACCAAAGTTATATTGTCTTGTTCAAAGTATATGTTACACCTCATGTTTTCGTACGTGAGAGTACATCGTAAGTCAATTGATGTAAGCTAAGAAATAAGATTATATTTGATGGAATATAAAGTAAGTTAATCATGTTACATTGGAGGTTACAAATATTTAATATCATGAATAACGAGTACCAAGAGGGTTGGAAAGCTTAGAAGCTAAACCAATTGAAGAAAATAAGTTTCGTCGAAAGTCGACGAGTTTGGAATGTTATAACATATACTTTAGGGTGAGACTATGGCTCATTACATGATAAGGAGGTTATGTTATGAGTTAATTTTTATCGTATGATAGTTGTGTTCTACATTTTGAAGTCAAGCAAGTTGTGGAACAAAAGTCGGCAAAGGTCTTCACAAGTTACACTCATAATGTGCTTAAAATTAGGTCAAGTGTAACTGAGATTTTCTCCCAATATACTTGGAATTATTGGATGATATACCAACTGAATTTAAGATCTATGAGTCTAGTTTCCAATGCATTAAACCGTTCATCGATACAACGTAGGAGTAGAGATATATTTGCAGTTTCGCGAGACTGCGCAGACATCATTAGTGACAAGTAGGTGGATCACTAGAGCTTTTTGAGAAATAAATTTCATGTGATATATGAGGTCTTATTGGGACATATAATATACCAAATTGAAGGTCTTGGAATTTAGTTTCCAACGCTCTTAACCGTTCGTTCATACGACATCAGGATAAAAATATATAAGCATCGGAAGATGGATCAATCCTAGGGTGCCAAGCTAGCACCTCTTTGACTTTTCCAAACTTGATATATACAAACCTTAGGTCGTCTTTCTCTTCATTATTCAGAATAAAACGACCATAGAACACCCATAAACATAACATCAAGCTATCCTCTAGGGTTTCAAAGAAGATTATCATTCCGGACAAGAAATCGAGAAGCAATAACATCAAAACGATCCCTACGACGTAAGTGTCATTACACTGCCTCTCCTTTTTCTTTGTAGTTAGAGTTTTGGAAGGTAATTTGTAGTTAGAAAACGTTTAATATCTGTATTTAAGTGTTTAAATATCAAGGAAGGTTGATAAATATGTTTCCTAATAGTTAGAACTCACGGGACGGTGATCGGAAGCCGTGAGTTCGAGTTATTTGACTTGTAGCGGACTATTTTGTGTTGTTGTTGGGCTGCATATTTTACTACTGTTTTGTGGAGTTTTGGAGGAGGAAGAGTGTGGGGAAACACCATATATATGTAGGGTTGTGAGCTGGTCGTTCGTTGTAACATTTCCGGGTCGTTTAACACGGCTACGGGGGTCGTCTTATGTGTGAAGTGATTAGGTTGTGTGTGGACTGTTTTGGGAGGATCAATATGATTATTATTGATGTTGTTGGGTTGTTTGGTGATTGTTTTGACTTTTGTGAAGTCATATAAATAGGGTAGGTGTTGTACGTTTCATCGTAAAATAGGTTGTGGTCGATACATAATAATTATGACACTTAAACGATAACGATAGTGTCGTTTCTCTTATTGTAGATTAAGGAGTTGTTACATTTGTGTAGCTTGAGGTTGGGGCAATATATACAAGGTATGTGAGTCTATCCCTTTCCTTTTTTTTCACGACTCCGATTGTACATAATGCAATGAACGAGCTTCCAAAGATACTCTACTCTTAGAAACTAGTAGCACTTACACTGTTTCTCTTCTTATGGAACAATTGTTGTTGAGATTGGTTCTCTTATTCTTATGTTATCAATGTTGTTGGTACTTCCTGATTCTTATAAGATTCTCGATGAAGAGTTAACCCTAATGATGTGTACGGAGAATATCGACCTTACGTCACTCTGAAATGTTCAGAACATGATTCCAATGAGTCCTGCATGCATTATATATATGTATCTATTTTACTCTACCGAGTCGTGCTATAGTCGGCCGGGTATGGCACCTATTGTGCAACCACTGATCAGTTGGGTTTACCGAGTCCTCTTTGAGGCCGGGTATGATATGATGATGATGATGCCCACAAAGGCAAATGTTCTATAATGATGATGATACCCACATAGGCGGATGTTTAAAAAGATTATGTGTATATATGTATCATGTATTTCTTGTTAATGCTTCTTAGAAGCACTCAAATGCTACAGGTTGTATCTCCTACATCTCGCTTTACATTACTGTTCTTATTTATGCTTTCCTGCCTTATGTACTCAGTACTTTATTCGTACTGACGTCCTTTTATTTGTGGACGCTGCATGTCGTGTTGCAGGTCCTGATAGACAGGTAGACGAAGCTCCCCCACCACAATAGGCTTTTCAGTTCAGCGGTTATAGGCGAGATCCCTTCTCCGGACTTGCCATGGTCCTGGTATGCATTTTTGTTATAGATATTATTGGTATGTTGGGGCCCTGTTCCAACTATGTTGCATTACTTATGCTCCTTTAGAGGCTCATAAACGGGTGTCGACTCATGTATAGTTTGGTATGCCTTGTTGGCTAATTTTTGTTGTATAGTCTTTCATGGCAGCGTTGTCGCTCATACCTTTTATGTAGTTTCTTAGCAATCTTGTCATCCTATGTGATGTATGTTCATGATCCATATCTACCATTTATATTAATCTCGTTATCCCTTAAAGATAATAAGAAGGTTAGATCAAATGTACGTTGGTGCTCGGCAAGTATGACCCGAGTGCTAGTCATGATCCTCCAGTTTGGGTTGTGACAATATATAAAAGTACTCAAGGACTGTTTCATTCAACATCATTATCATCATCGTCTGATGAATCTTCATTATCAAGACGGTAATGAAAAGGGTCATTTTGTGGAGGACGAGAATAACGATCACGGGGAGGACGGGAGGAACTAGCACGGGGAGGATGGAAGGAACGCTCACGTTCAAGTTGAGCCTCTGGCGATGACTCGCGAGACCGGGGAATCGAAAAAGCTCCAGAAGCATCTGAGTAGGTTATACAGTATCATATACTATAATGCGACCCTGTGTTACTGGCGCTTATATATGTATCAATCCCTAAAATAACTCGATCATATGTTCCTAGCGCTTCATGTTCTTATATATATATATATGAAGCGCTAGGAACACATGGTTGGGTAATTTTAGGGATTTATACACTTGTAAATTGATTCATCAACTTATAACCTAGTGATGTATGAATGTTATATACATACACACACTAACATATACTATAACAAGTTATATATACGTTATAGTATTACAGTGAAGTGTCTGCGTGTGTGTCTATATATATATATAACACTTCGTTGTAGAATTTTAACTACATATATAGCATGTTAGAGTATATTTTAGTGTATTCATCTCTTGTATTACAAAAGTTTTAACGGATTACATTTATATTATTTAGATAGTAAATATAAAAGTAATTTTTAATTTGACCAATGTTGACCTGAAAAGAGACCAACTTTGGTTGCTTTTTATATAGAAATCAAAATTAGCGACCAAAGTTGGTCGCTAACTATAAATCAGAAATATAAAATATTTAAAATTATAATATAATTATTAAACGTTAGAACTGGGTCCCAGATTAGCGACCGAAATTGGTCTCTATCTGCTTCCCTTTATTAAGAGACCAACTTTGGTCGCTAATTTTAAATTATATTTATTTATATTTTATAATTTT